>BPLR01020021.1:0-51087 GCA_021605095.1 Caerostris extrusa
TTAATTTTCTAATCGTATCATTTATACTTTTTTTGGTCAATATTATATCTGTTAATCAGGAATTTAAATCAGCTTTTCACAAAAAAATAAGCAATTTAAATAAATTAAATTTGGTTAGAGCAATAGAGTAAATATAGGACAATGCAAACAGCAATGATGTTGAATTAATTTCTAAACAATTATAAATTGTCAGTCTAAATCAATGCATCTTGCTATTAATATGACGATTTTTTAGTATAAAGAAAAAAAAGGTGTCCTAATCAAAAGGGTTCAAAAAGTAAAATATTGTTAACATATTATTCCTTGAAAGTGCAACTCAATATCAATCTCATAAATGCAAGAAAAAAAAAGAGTATATTAAAGACACAAAAAAGCAATCTCTTCATGAAAAGGCATAGGCAATTTTTTTGATATGCCAAATATCATTCCTTAGTATAAATGGGAGTTTCCAAATTCCACATTTGAGGAATAGGTTATTTGCTGGGTGAGATAAATTTGTGCATCAAGAAGTCTACCTATCATAAGTGTATTCCAGAAGAAATTTTTAAAAATAGTAACTACATTATTTAATAACAATATTACAAAAATCCTTCAGGTGACATCACTGCAAGTGCAACATCCAAAATATATGTTGCTTTTGTCTGTGCATAGGACAATTTGTTTCCTTGCTTAGAAAGTATAAAAAATTAAGACTCAAATGACTATCTGAAGAAGTATGAATTTGCTGTGAATATGTCGCACGGCATCGAGTAGGAATTTAAATCACATTTTTTTTATATTCAAATTATTGGTCGTTTATATTTAATACGAAGGAATAAAAAACAATTTGTCAACCTAATTCTTATCCTACAGTTGTTAAAACTGTTCATCATGAAAATAAGTTTTTTTAAAATACTAAATGCCATTAGTATTAACAATTTCAGAAGTACAATAAAATGTAATATAAATGTATTGAAAAGGAACATTGACCTTATAAACCTGCAGCATGTAAAGCTGTTCCTCGACTTGTTTGAAATGTTCATATCAGGTATTCATTTTTAAAAGTAATTCAACAGTATAAAAGCACATTCACAACACACAAGTGTGTCATTTCATTGCTTCAATAGAATTTACTCCTTTGAAAATTTTATATATATGCTCTAATGGCAAAATGTTAATAACTTAACAAAAGCTAACTTCAGCAAATTCTAAGGTTAAAAATCTCATGTCAATAAATATAAATAAGGATTTTCTAACAAAGAATTTAAAAATAAAGACATTACCAACTGTTTTGATATTATTATTAATCTAGATTTCCATCTTTTCAAGAAAATAATTTTTTTTTCCTCTCAATGATCAATGTAAAGTAACAGGAATTACACAACCAGGCAGAATATTGTATTTGTAAATATTCCCCAATGAATTTTTTTCTTTAATAAAGATGTTCATAAAATTTGTCATTTCAGATAATTTCTCAAGGAATTCTTAAAAGCCATTTCAGCTTTTTTTAACTGAGTGTATATGAAAAATCTCTGTATTCGATTTGTCACATCAAGATTTTAGAAGCACAGAAAGGACGTCAGTTTTGAATAATGTAATATTAAATAAAAATAATGTGCGAGGAGTGTAAGAATATACAGCAAAAAACTTCAGCAAATTTTAAAGAATATCAGTGTGCCGTATCTGAAGCAACAAATGCTTTTCACCAAACTTAAATTAAAAAAATGTCTTAGTTTAAATAATTTAAACCAACCATGACTTGCAGAAAAAATGGTAACAATGGTAACTGATTCTTAATTTTTCATTATCTTTTGAAGAATTATATGTAATTGTATATTGGTATTAATTGGTGTCTTCTAGCCATATCATTAGTCCATAGAAGAGTGACCGCATTCTGGCAGATCGGTATCACAGGTCTTTCCAGTTAAAGTCCCAGTGCCATGGATGTTTGTAGTAGTTTGAAATCCATTTTAAACCGCAGGTC
The DNA here is from genome assembly GCA_021605095.1 of Caerostris extrusa. Taxonomy (NCBI): domain Eukaryota; kingdom Metazoa; phylum Arthropoda; class Arachnida; order Araneae; family Araneidae; genus Caerostris; species Caerostris extrusa. The sequence continues at coordinate 1,964 of BPLR01020021.1, forward strand.
CCAGTCTAATATGACTATAGAGTGTTGGGCATAGGGATGACAACCCTACCCATTATAAAGAAAAACTCTCTTGTTTTGGAATCTGGCCATGATCAAATAGAGACTATAGTGCCAGGAGTTAGCCATATCATTAATGTTTTTTTTCCATTCTAATATCTCTTACATGTGAATCTGTATTCATACTCATAGAAAATTCAGCTGCTACCCTACATCTAATGGAATTTTCATTTTTCTCTTTATAGCTTCATTCATGGAATAAAATTTAACAACATCTCTTAGTCCTTCTGCATTATGCAGACAATCTAAGCTTTCAATGTTACTTTCTAATGAAAAATTTTCATTTCATTTTTTTTTAATTTCTGTTGATAAGGCAAGAGGCCTAAAATTTTAATAAAATTATAAAAATGCTACAAAAACTATAATTCTGTTTCACTAACCAGCAAACATAAATTTAAAAAAATTGTTAATAGAATAACATAATGATGTACACCTTTCTGCAGTTAAAATTTAATTAATAAAATTATATGAATATAAAGTTTGATTGCTCCTGCTAAATGGAGAATCTGCATTTTTAGATTGCAATAGAAGAAATTCAGAATAGAATGGAATAAAAAATAAAAATATTATTGCATTATTTTTTTTCTAAATCCAATATTTTTAAAATTGTATAAAAGTGTAATTGTAAATAGTGTAAAAAAAATGCTGTGTAAATTGGAGGACAGGTACATAGAATACAGAAAAAATATAAAAAATAAAAAATATACACAGGTATATAAATACAAAAATATAAAATACAGAAAATTTTTCAAGAATGTATAATCATAACAAAGCTTATAATACCAAAACTTAGTATTATTTTACAGGATAAAATAATTCTACTTAAACAAAAACATAATCAATAAAGCATTTTATTTTCTTACATCTAAACCCTAATTTTCAGAGAAATGAATCTTGGAAAAAGATTATTCAACAGCAGTTAGACAATTTTTTTTGCTTTTCAGTAATTTTATTTTATGCTTGACAGTAATAGAAAATAAAAGAAGGCTGTGCTGTAAATACACACCTCTACTTTTTAATTAAAAGTCACACAAACATGATATAATTCCCATTAGCAGAGGATCACATCAATGTTGATAACAAGTACTAACATTGGATAACTAATTTAAGAATCTAACTTAATTTTCCAATATGAAAGTTGAAATTATTTATTGCAGATCAAATTTAACATAGGATAAATATGTAAATAATGCATTATAGAATTTTAAAAAAAGAAAATATAAGCAATAAAAATGGTATGAAAATTAAAAAAGCTTACACATATGAATAAGCAAGCTTATGCATTAAATTTTATCCTCATTAACAAAGTCCTCACAGACTAATAGTTTTTTGATAACAAAGGAAAAATATATCAGCAACAATATATTGAATAAAAATGAATGTTACTTCCTTATAAAAAAAAAATATTATTCCCAATCAGTATATGTTCCACCTTTTAATCACATATATAGCTAGTAAAATAATTTTAAGTAGTTTATATAAGAGAAAAATATTATATAAAAAATAATCGTTAATTAATAAATAAATTAATTTTTCTATATTTAAACTGATATTTTTAAATAATTAAAATGTCAAATGAGACTATTCAGTAGTAAGTCTAACATTTAGCTATAATTAATTAATTTTTTATTTATTTATTTATTATTATTTTTATTTATTTATTTTTTGTTGAGAAACAATAAAAGGGAAGGAGAATTATATAGCAAGGACACTATTATCTTCTAACCAAAAAGTTCACCCAACAGTATCCCTTAACCCGCATCCATAATTATAGTAATACAACACCAATTTTTTTTCAGGATGTTTATATTCAAACAATGGTAATAGGTAAGTTGAAATGCAGCCTTAACAATATATTGAATAAGAATAAAAATGTAGTTCTATTAAAAATGAACAAAGGGAAGATAAAACAAATAGAGATAAATTTCTGAGAACAAATAAAGATGCATTTCCAATTTTTCTTAAGATCAGTAGAAATTTATTAATTATGCAAAATTAAAAATTATAAACAAAAAGAAATTGTATTTTTTTAAATTTCCCATAGAATTACTGTTTTTGTATGTAGGTTATAGTAGATACAAAAATTTGTGTTACCCCCTTCATAAAAACTACAAGGAATCTTCAGCAGGAATTTGAATTTTCACAACAAATTTTTCAACATAAAATTACAGTAAATCTGTACAAAGTACTTACATTTGCTCCATATCTAAGTAACATCTCAGCACATTCTAATTTGTCATGTTGACATGCTTCATGTAATGGTTCTCTACCACTTTGAGAAGTATTAATATTGGCACCCATTTTTAAAAGCAATTCTACACACCTAATGCTTTGTATAGTACAAAGGAGTTTCATTATGCCAATCCACATTATTTATCTGAAAATTAAGTACATAGATATCATAATCAAACATTTAAAAGACATATTAATTTATAAAATAAGTATATATTTATGATTAATGTTACAAATTATAAGGAATATAAAATATAAGTAAGTATCAAATAAAATTTTAAAAATTAGCTGCATTAAAAGTATAACCATACAAAGAAAAAAATGTAAAGTAATGTCCTTCCCATTTCTTTCTCAGATGACCTGTGGATAATAATATAATATAAATAAGTCCAAAAACAATTTTTGTTGAAATGAAATGCTCTTTTACGAAATTTTTACATGCTATATTTAATATAAAAATATATTTATTTTAACACAAGAGTCAAATCTCAATCATTCATATTTAAAATTTTGTAAAATGGTTTTAAATGAAAAATTGACTATTATGTCATTATGCTCAGATTTTTTTCTCTGACAATTAAAATAATTGACAAAGTAAAATAAATAAGTATATTTTTAAATAAATTCTTAATACTTATTTGAATTATATAACTAAAACATAATTTTTCATTATACATTTCAAAATGCAAAGGAAAACAAAATACAGTTAAAATAACTAATATCAATTCAGTACCAACAACTTTTTTTGCTATTAGGTATTAAAAGTTTTCTTGAATTTATTCCTTTATAAAAATATGCATAGTAACTCAACATTTTGATATCCAGTGATCTTTCAATTTTATTAATGCAGAGTGAAATTTTTTAATCAATATTCATGACTTGAATACATCAGAAATTACTGTCGGAAGTTAACTTTTTAGCTAAGTTATTACTCTTTTAAATCTGTTAGAACACTATTAATTTTTGATTAAAAATTATTGAAATTTTTATTCACTTTGACAGAAAATTGATCTTTTTTTAAAAGACAAAATGCTTGTTTAAAGATACATGAAAACAACTTTATTTTTTTGAGAACATAGGACATATTAGACAGGAAACATTACACCATATCCAAAACAAAAATGGAAATTAAGGCTGGAAAAAATTTTGCATATTTCCATCATCAATATGCTTGACAAATGAATTATTTTGTAGTATAACATATAATACCAGTGAAACATCACATAATTTGTTATTAGAAGAAAACATTTTCTACAAAAATAAAAAAATTATACTTTGCAGTAATTTTTCTAAATTGATTTCAATGTTTGTATCATTTTCAGAGGAAAAAATGAGACTATATTCAGCGATATTTTGACAAAATTTATCTTTTTTCAATTGCTTAACTACAGCAGTGGTCAATTTGGGAAACTCGCATATCACTATTATCAAATCAAAATTGTCACCAAATGTTAATGAATAATTCATACCAGCAAAGGTGCACATCGAGAGCAAACCTTGTACAATTGTAGCTTCACTATATAATATTATCAAGTAAACCAACTATTTTTTAAAAAAGGATGAGGTTAACCATTAAGTACTGTACCAATATGAAAACCAAAATTGTTTATAACAGTTTAGATTTAATATAGAAATATAAATATTGCCTGTACAGAATTTTAAAATGAAAACATTAGCAATAAAAGGAAAAAAAAAAAAAGAAAGAATGAAATTTTTTCTATCTTTCAGAAAATTACAAAGAATAAGAAAGAAAAAATCTATATTTTCAAGAAAATATATTTCATCATAAAATATAAGTAAATTTCTATATATTACTTACATTTGCTATATAATTAAGTAGCATATCTGCACATTCGACGTTATCATATTTACATGCTACAAGCAAAGGTGTAGTTGGACATTGAAGAGTATCAACAGCAGCACCCATTTTTAAAAGCGCTTCTGCAAGGGCAATATTTCCATAATAAGAGGCATAATGTAAAGGAGTCTTGTTATTTTGATCCAAAATGTTTATCTGGAAATCACAAGATTTAAATTATAAATGAATATATATAATAAATATTAGAAATTTTATGGAGTATGAATAAATATCAAACTAAATTTTTAAAATTTGCAACATTTAAAATATAAACCTGCAAGGAAAATATTGAACTTCGACAGCCCTGTTATTTTGAAGTATACAATCTCTTTTACATTCTCATTGACTTATGGAAAACCACAAAAAGCAAGTCTATACATACATACATACATACATATATATATATTCTTTTGAAATATAAAGATGCTCTTGAAAATCTGGGATGTTCAGTACTTTTCATGGAATTCTTATGTGTCATATTGAAATATAATTATATATTTAATATTATATAAAGGTCAAACCTCAGTTTTACCTATTTACAGTTCTGTAAACTGATTTTATATGAAAAGGTCTTATTACCCCAAATTATGCTTAGACTTTCACAGCCATATCAAGATAATTATTACAATAAAGTAAGAAGGTATTTAAATAATTTACTTTAATAATTATAACATTATATTTAGAATACCTAACAAATAAACACATAAATACCTTTTACATTTTAAAAGGGCAATAAACATAAAATGCAATTAAAGTAAAATTGAACTTCAATTCATCCCCCATGAGTGTCTAGGAATCAAAAAAATTCTCCTGAATTTATTTCTCTTCAATCTATTTGAAATCCCTATCTATAACAGATTATTTTTGATACCCTACATACCTTGAAATCTACTTTCAATCTCATTAATTTCATAATCAATCTCATTGCAATTTTACATAAAAGGTCCTTTACGCAGTAACCTTTTTTTTTTTTTTTTTTTTCCCCCTTTTAAGTTATACATATATATATTTTTTTGAAAGTATACATGATTATTTATTTCCAGATATTTACATTAAAGTAGAACTAATTTGAGAATCCAAACTTAATATGTCCAATATGAAGGATGAAACTATTTACTACAGTTTAGATTAAATATGTTGTTTAATGTAAATGTGTTGTTTAAGTTTTAATGTAAATAACTGTTCAAAAAATGCAATTTTCAATTGTACAGAAAAGTTAGCACTGTTCTTCTGAATCAGTAAAAGTTTATTAATTGAACGATACTGTAAAAGTAAGACAATAAAAATGTATTTTTAAAAATATCTCTACAAGTTTTTTTTTTTTTTTTATCCATGGTACTCACATCTACTCCATATGTAAGTAATAGCCTTGCACACTCCACTTGTCCTGCATACATGCTTCGTGTAAGGGTGTTCTCCAATTTTTAAAGGTATGAACATCAGCACCCATATTTAAGAGTAATTCAGCACAGGCGATGCTACCTTTATAACAAGCATCATACAAAGGAGATACTTTATTTTGACTGATAGCATCTATCTGAAAGTTGTATACATAGGAATTATAAACATATATGTTAATCTTAAAAAATAAACATATACATTCATAAATTTCATATACAATAGAAATTTCAAAAAATACAACAAATATAAATAAAAAGTACAAAATTGTTTAGTGCTGTCAATTAAACAATAAAATAATTCCATAAAACTTAAATCATAAGGAGTATATTTTATCCGAAGAGGAAATGATACATATCATACAAGTGAAAAGAAAACTACATGAAAACAACATTAATTGAAAATAGTTATCATATTTAACTTTCCACTTAATATTTTGTCAGGATGACAAAGTTCAATTTCTAAGCTAAGTTGACATTGCCAAAAGCAGTCAACAAAATTTCAAAGAAAATGGCTAAGGCTAAACACAAGTAATACGGTAATAATGAACTACAATGGGGAAATAATTTAAAGATAATAATCTAACAATACAAGGCCTCAAAAGGGATCACCAAATTAGTAATACATCATTTTTTATTTTTAGTTTCCTAAGCATGTGTTAAGATGATGCAAAATAAAATTGAATACTATGAATTATAAGCATGTTTGTTTAAATGCTATTTGCAATTAAAAATGATTATCATACTTTGCCGTAACAAGAAATGACCTCATGTTTTATTTTTAAAATGTATTAGAACGCTAAAATAAAATAGTTGCAAACAACTCAAAAATTTCATTGATAAACTACTTCTCAGAATTTCAAGGTCTCGCAATTTAAACATGTTCGCGTGCTACCCTTATTATTTGTAATTTGCATTTGCAATATTTATTTTCAATTGACTCCACTAGCTCTATCAAACTATTCATAATATCTATAAGTAATTTTTATATTCTATTGAAATTCAATTTCGATACTATGCAAGAAAATTAAAATTAAATGTTCCAAAATTTTCAGAAACAATATATATATATATATATTAGGAAGTGAACTAATAAATTCATTGCAAAACTGGGAGGTCTTAATATTTTGGAAGCAAACTAACAAAGATCCTACTAATTTTTAGTTTGTTTAATTCATAGTACTTACATCTGCTTCATATTTCTGCACAATCTACTTTATCATATAGACATGCTACATGCAAAGGTGTATTCAAACTATGAGGAGCTCAACATTAGCACCCATTTTTAATAGTAACTTTGTACAATGAATACTTCCTTCTGAACAGGCACTATGCAAAGGAGTAACATCAATTTCATCCAAAGAATTTATCTAAAAATTATATACATAGAAATCTTATAACCATATAGTTAAACAACACATTAAACTAAAAATAAATAAATATTTATAATAAATAAAAACTTAAGCAACATAACAAATATATATAAATATCAGATAAGCTATAAAATATAATTTTTGAAGTGAACTTTTAAAGTCCTCACCTATAAATAAGAAGCCCTATATTTTTAAAGCAATTTGTTCATACCATTTAGATACTTCAGTACTAAGTAATTTTGAAAACAGTAATTGTTTTCTCTTTATTCATGTAATTCAGTTACATTTTTAAAATATAATTCATTGTTTATATGAAGAAAATTTTTAAGTATTACTATTAATGAAAAATTGATCATTAAAGTAATCAAAATTCAGCCAGCAATTTTCATACAATAATGTACTTATTTAAAGACAAAACTATTACATTTTTTTCTTTGAAAACATATCTTCATTTTTATTAACTTAAATCCAAATACAAAGAAGGAAATATTTTGGACATTTTGTTAATCAATTTTCAGAAAATATATAGCACTCAACATAACACACTCAAGAAAAATATATAGTATTACATGAAAAATGAACAGTAAAGTTGAGCAGTCACAAACAAAGCTAGTAAAATAATGATTAGGTTTATAAAAAAAAATTTATTTAAAAATTCATTTTTTTTTACAGACAATTTCTCTACTTAATTCAGATGTGCCAATCACAAAAAGAAACTTTTGATGCTATTGAAAAACTCCTTTTATTATTATTTTTTTTATGCTTGACAGTTATGGAGTGGGAGAGAAGAGGGTGAAGTTAATTGAGTGCAATCATACAGCACTACCTTTTAAATCAAAATTACTAATATTATCACAAAATTCAAATCAACAGCAGACAACATGTACAATTATAGCTGCAATGTATAAAATTATCAAGTAATGCAATATTTTTCAAGAAAAAAATAAAGAAGATTTCGAAAAGTAGAATTAATTTAAAGTTTATTTATGTTATCACTATTACATGATTACATAATATACTAGAGATCACATAAAATAAAGGAAAATATGTAATTCAATACAAAATGTAAATTCATCTTGAAAGGAAAATAACAGAAATATAAGAGAAAAATAAAAATTAAAATTAATAGTAATATACATAGTAATTTTGTCAAAGAGAATATTGTTCAAAAATAAATCCTTCACAGATAAATAGATGCTTTTGATAATATAGGGAAAAAAGCAAGAGTGTTAATATATTTAGTTTGGCTGAATAATTATATTGAGCATTAAATACCAAACAAATTGCATATAATATTAACATCACATTGCATAAAAATGCACGTCAAAAAATAGTACCAACTCGGGGATTCTTTCCGCTCTTTGATGAGTCGGGAATATTTCGTGCATATTAATTTTTTATATTTTTGTATTGTTTTTTTGTTTTATGGATAAGTAAAAGTTTTCAGTTGCTTAAAGTCAAAAAATATATTATAAAGCTTACTTAAAAGAAATTTCTTAAGTTTATATGTATATATAACTAATGAAATATATTTTTGTGCCACGATTAATCAGAAATGTTAGTTATTTCCATCGTAACAAAAAAAAAAATGCTAATGTAAGGGTTAGCCATACACAACTTGGCGAGAAACGGTCAAACTGTAGCACGTAAACTGTAACTGTAACCGGGTGCACTTCATTTGGATATCTCCCCGTGAATAGTCCCAAGTTGTTTATGATTGCTTAAATTAACATAAATGACAAGATAAGCATTTTTATTAAATGTGTAATCACAAACGACGATTTGTATTTCGTGGAGCTCCTTGATATTCCTTTGAATAGTCCTTTGAAGAATGAAGAACACATTGCTGAGTAGAAAATGGTAAGACTAAATGGTGAGCTTGCCCAATAAAAAATAAAAAAAAAAATAATAATAATAATTAAATAAAAAGAAAATAAATAAGAGAGAGAAGGTTTTTTTTTTTTTTTTTTTTTTTTTTTTTTTTTTTTTTTTTTCTTTTTTTATTTTTTTTTTTTTTTTTTTAATGTCATTAAAATTATTAATAGGGAAATAACAAACAAAAGCGAAAAGTAAAAAGGGAAACATCGATAAAAAAGAATAAACTAAGAGAACGGAGAGCGAACTGGGAAAAAAAGTCAACATATGAATCTAGGTCAGCGCTTTTGGGAGAAAACATTCTGTGGATGAAAAAAACTCGAAATCTTGGGTGCGAACCTCACTGCTAATTAGCTGACATGTTTATTGATAATAAACATGCCAGCTAATTAGCAGTGAGGTTCGCGGGCGTTTGGAGTTCTTCGGATTGTTTATATCATATTCTGGGAGTCGTTTAAGAAGCTCGTTATCGATGTTTGGGATGTTAGTGTAAAAGTTATGCGCTAGTTTGGAGATGAATTGAGGGAGAGTCTGCAAATTTAAAGAGCGATGAACCAGCGTGCGTTTATAAGCATACGGAGTGTTTTATTTTGCAGGCGGCTAAGGATGGCGATGTTAGGTTTGGCGGCTGATCCCCAGACTGGACTCGCGTAGGTTATGAGTGGGCGAAGATAAACTTTGTACAGCAGCAATTTTATTTGGATGGAAGTATGAGACTTGCTGCAGATTAAAGGGTAAAAGATGCGAATAGCTCTATTGAATTTTTCTCGAAGATGAAGGATGTGTTGATTGTAAGTTAGCGTTTTATCCAAAATAATTCCAAGGTACTTAGCTTTATGGGTCCAGATGATATTCTATCCCTAGATAGAGACAGTTTGGGTGGGATAATGTTTACGCTGAAAAGAAAACAGCTTCAGTTTTAATAACATTGAGTTTAATTTTCCAATTAGTAAGCCAGATTTCGAGAAGATTAATATGGCTTTGAAGTTGTTTTAACAAGGTAAGTAGTATTTCTGTTTTGTGCAATAATGGCTGTGTCATCGGCGTAAAGGCTGAGAGAGGTTTCAGGAGAGACAGGGATATCATTCATGAAAAGAGTGAATAAGTGCGGTGCAAGGACAGAACCTTGGGGGAATTCCAGCAGACATTTGTCTAAGGGAGGAATCATGATGTTTGACACAGACAACAAATTTACGATTAGAGAGAAAGGAGCAGATTAGGTTAATAAGGTGCGACGGAAGTTATAGTAAATGAGTTTATGAATAAGTCCATTAATCCAGACCCTGTCAAAGGCTTTAGCAATATCTAGGAAAATGATGCCAGTGGCAGAATTGGTAGCGAGTCCTTCTGCGATGATTTCAGTTACACGTAAAAGCTGATGAGTGGTTGAAAGGTTCTTAGCAAAGCCGAATTGATGAGGAGACATAATATTATTAGAATAAATAAAATCAAGATATTTGCTGAGGATGATTTTTTCAGTGAGTTTACTGAGAGTTGGAAGAACAGAGATAGGTCGATAGCTGGTGGGGTTAGTGGGGTCTTTGCCGGGTTTTAGGATTGGGAGAATGCGGGCAGTTTTCCATTTAGTAGGGTATTATTATTGGTGACTTGATGGAGTGCCTTGGTCGCGCAACGACCACACCTCCACTTGGCGAATGGTGAACAGTGACTGGTGGTCGAGCCCTTTGCCAATTGTAAGAAAAATTAAATAAATCAGAGAAGGAATAATAATTTCTAACATCAGAGAACAAAAAACATTACAATTAAGACAGAAAGTCAAAGTTAAAAAAAGAAGAAAAAAAAAAAAAAAAAAAAAAAAAAACATAAGCAAAAAAAAATATTAAAAAATTAAAGGAATAAGCACTGATGATAAATCCAATAACAAATGCAATAAAAGAAAATATTAACGAGGCTACAGCGAAATCGAAAATCTCCAGAAAGGAGGAAATTATTTGTTAATGTTAAGAGTATAGCGAGGTCTTTTTGATTTCTGGGTAGAGTGACGTCATCATAGTCGTATATTTTTAAATCATTTAGAACAGGGTTAGTGGATCGGGAAACGGAGTCATAAAAGTTTTTTGCAAGTTTCTCGACGAATGCGCGGAAACTAGGAATATCAAGAGAGTGCCGAATATCATTATTTCTGAAATACCAGGGTGCATCAGAGATCATACGAATAATTTTATTTTCGAGTCTTTCGAGCACGAGAAAGTTGCTATTGGCTGTAGAACCCAAACTGGACTCGCATATGCAATGACAGGTCTAAGATAAGAAAGGTAGATTAATTTTTTTAGTTCAATTGTTAGTGAGGAATTTCTACAAATTATGGGGAAGAGTTTTCTTAATTGATTATTGAATTTAGTGCGTAGATAATTAATATGCGATTTATATGTTAATTTGCTGTCAAGTATTATGCCAAGGTATTTAGTTTCTTTGGACCAGGAAATGTTAGCATTATAAATAGTTACGTTAGGGGGAATTAGTTTATTTTTCCTGGTGAATAGCACTGCTTCAGTTTTCGAGACATTAAATTTTATTTTCCAGTTAATGAGCCAATTTTCAAGCGTGTGTATGTAGTTTTGTAAGTTTTTCCTGATTATGTTTATGTTTCGCCCCCTGTGTGATAATAGCAGTATCGTCCGCGTAAAGTGTTAATTTAATTTTGTGAGCTTGTGGATGTCGTTGGTGTATATGTTAAACAAAAATGGCCCCAAGATCGAGCCCCTGAGGAACACCGGCAAGGATATGACAGTTTTTAGAATCAGTGTTATCTACAGAAACAACAAAATTTCTGTTTGTAAGATAATTGTGTATGGTACGGATTAAGTAGGTAGGATATTGATATTTTATCATTTTATATATTAAACCATTGATCCAAACACGATCGAACGCCTTAGCGACATCCAGGAAAACTACTGCAGTGTCGAGTTTCCATGAAAACCCTTCTGAAATATTTTCTGTGAGATTATAAAGTTGATGCGTAGTTGACAAGTTTTTGGTAAACCCGAATTGCTGCGAAATTAAAATGTTAAGTTTATCAGATTCTTCATTTAGGATGTTAACAATTACGCGTTCAATTAGTTTACTTAGGCAGGAGAGTAGAGATATGGGTCTGTAGCTGTTAGGAGAGGTTGGATCTTTGCCGGGTTTAGTAGGGTATTATGAGTAAGTAAATGAAGTAATAATATGAATTAGCAAAAAGATAGTGGAGGTTGGGAGGTTTTTTGAGCATTTTGTTAGTAATATTGTCTGTACCAGGAGCTTTTTAATTTTAGTAGATTTAATGTAGTTGATGATATCAGAAGGGGGAAGTGACGTAAAAAATAGTGGGATAAGGGTGAAGAAAGAAGTTCATGAGAGAGTCGGAGACCATGTTTTCAGTGTTAATATCAGAGATGTGGTTTTCAGAGAATTGTTCCTGGTAGCTATCAGCAAGAAGTTCGGCTTTGTGAGAGTCAGTGAGGGCGGTAGAGGGTGAGAGGTCGTTAGAGGTTAGTGCGGGGATGTTAGAACGTTTCTTTTTTTGAATCTTTTAGCTGTAATCCAAAGGAGGAATCCTCCGTATTAAGCGCGGCGAGTTCAGTTGCCCAAGTAGATTCGTTATAGATTTTGGTTTCTTTTCGGAGAATAGCTTGTGCTCTGTTGTAGAGATGCTTGGAGAAAGGGCGATACTTTTGCCAATTTTTCCTTGCTCTATTTCGTTGCGTGATTAGGCGTTTGATTGGAGGGGGAAGGAAATAAGTGCTTTTGTTATGAAGAGGTTTAGAAGCAAGATTGTAGACGGTGATGATATTAGTAGTGAGATTATCCACAGCGGTTTCGAGATCATTGCTGTTATCAATATTTGAAGGAAACAGGGGAGTGATCTGTGAAAGCTGTTTGGTAAAGGTTTTCCAGTTGGTGGAAACTTTAGGGGAGATATTGAGTGTGATGTAATTAACATTAAAATTGAGAAGAACTGATTATGATTTGAAGAAAGTTCGGAGATGGAGGTGATGTCGTAAGTGTAATGGAAGTTATTAAGGATCGTGAGATCAATAACAGAAGAATTCAGACCGTATCTGGTGGGGTGGAGGGTGCAATGATCTCAAAACCAGTGCGGACAGAAAAGTTGAGAAGGTTGATGCCAGTATAGCTATTGGTATGACAACCCCATCGGATATGATGAGAGTTGAAGTCGCCGGAGAGAATTGAACTGTTGTTGATGGATAGGAGAGTAGTGAGATCAGCGAGGAGATCGGATGCGGTGATGCGGCAGGGAACATAAATAGAAGCAATGGTGGTGGTGGGGATGTTAGCGAAGTGACAGAGATGATAGTTGTTTGATGCTTTGAGGGAGGGTGGGAACTTCGTGATGAGAAATATTATTTTTGATGAGTATAGCTGTGCCACCTGAGACAGGGTTTTGTGGACCGTCATTACGAAAGAAGTTATAATTTGGAATGAAGACAGTTTGGGTGGGTTTAAGCATAGTTTCTTGAAGGAGAATAACATCTGATTTTGATTATGAACAAAATTTTTAAAATCAGTCAATTTAGAATAGATGCCGTTGGCATTCCAGTAGCAGATTTTGAGTCCAGTGAAGGGACCAGACATTAATTTGTTTTATTATTGTATAAAGCGGAAAATCCATGCAATATAGTAAATAATTTGTCTTCTTTAGTTTGAGCAGCTTGCATGTTAATGAACATTGATTTAATTCCATCACTAGAGAAGAGTTTTGCAAATTCTTTCAAAATAAAAAGAGTAATTGAAAAATTTCCGTATTATTAGTAGCATCAGTTTGAATTTGGGGGATTTGAGTAGGAGGGATTTTCGGAGGAATTTGAGGGGTGATGTTGCTGGCAGCGATATTGGCGTAAGAGAAGTTATTGGTGACTTGGCGATAGGGGGAATTGCGGGGGTTAGCAGGATTTTGAGGGGGAATTCTTGGTTTAGGGAATTTTGGGCATCCGCGCCAAGCAGCGAGATGACCCGTCTGGCCGCAGTTAATGCAAGTGGGGTTTTCAATTTTTTTTCGGTTATAGTACATTGCTTTGTGTTGTGGGCTTCTCCACATTTCAAGCATCGGGGGTGCTATAGCAATTTGCAGAACTGTGATGAAAACGGTTACAGGAATAACATTGGGTGGTGCCAGGTCATCTATTAAATTTTTCTATTTTTACGGTGAGATAGGAGAGAGTGGTGAGATAAAAAATCTTTTCATTTTCTTTTGTACGAGGGAGTACTATTTGCCAGACGGCGATTGGAGTTTTGGTTTTGAGGTTGGTAAGTTGAGTAACTTTAGAATTTTTGAAATTGAGGTCCGACAGTTCTTGCTCAATTTCCTCTGCAGGCGTATTTCGAGGAAGACCTTTGATAACGGCTTTAATTGGCCTTTCATCACGGGCGTAATTAGATAAAAGTCCATTTTGTTATTTTGTAGGAATTTAGTGACGTTGCGGTGTTCGTCAAAAGACTTTGGCAAAAATTTTGAAAAGTTCTCCGGAGAGAGTGATTTTAATATCTTTGAATGAGTCCTTGATTGGTTTAAGTTGTTCTTTGATATTTTCCGCTCGGCGGACCATGATGGGCGGGATTTTTTGGAGCCTGCGGCAGAGGAGGGTCGGGTCCAGTTAGGTTGTCAACGTTCATTAATTTATTAGACGTTGAAATAGCATTGGGAGAAAAGAAAGTAGACGCTTTAACAGTGTTGCATTTGAGGGAAGTTGAAAATAGCTATCTTCGGCAGTCGCGCGCTTCAGAGGATTTTGTTTAGGAAGAGAATTCGGTTTAAAATTTTTATGAGAAGTTGAAGGAGGATAGTGAATAATACAGGTTTTAATAGGGCAAGATCCAAGAAGTCTTACCCTGTGGAGATGGCATGCGATTTTGCTTTCAACCAAATCCATAGCATTTCTCAGATTTCAGTCATTCCTGGTGTTTCAGAAGAAGACTTTAGGCTGACACATATCTGGTATGAGGCCAGTTCTTCTTGATCATTTGAAAGTTCATTTTGAATGTTTTGCAGCATCGTGCACACCTCAACGGGTGATTGAACAGGTCTGCCACTGCGCTTGGGAGACTCCGGCGGTAGCTGGTCCTGAAACGGGCTCAAACTACCCTCCGCTGTGTGTAATCACAAATAAGACTGTTTACCTTGTGAACACTGTTGCCATTATAAGAGTTCTAAGAATTGAATGCAAAAAATTAATTATATTTACAGAAAATTAATTGCAAAATGTAATTAAAATATTAAATTTTTTATTATAATTTAATAATGCAACTATTTTTAATTTTTGTAATTATTTAGCTAATATATCACCAAATAAAACAGATATAATTATATTTTGATGCTTTTTACATGTTTTTATTGGGGATTTTTTGTTGTTGGTAAAATTTGTTTCTATAATTTGCATTTCAAACTGTCAAAAAAATAAACATTCTGTACAAACCTCGCAAATCTTTATTAATGAAATTTTAATTACATTTATGAGACATTCAAGCTGGCAAAATATTTTTGCAAGTCATTATTTATACATTTGTTAAAATTTTTGAAGATAGTTAATAAACTCTCAAATACTTTTAAAGAAATATTTTGTTTAAAAAAAAAAAAAAAAGAATGAAACCTAATTTGCATAAAAGAAAATCATTATTTATTTACTAGTATTCCACATAAATTTAAAAGACTAAGCTCTTTTGTTCATTATATGGACATCTCAAAGAGAAAGACTTTCTTGGACACTACCCATATTTTTAATTACTTGAAAGAAGTCTTAATTATATCCATATTTCTCCACATTTTGTGCAGAGTACAGTTATTTGATACGACATAAAGTGGAAAATTGGTTTTGTTAGCTCTGTTAATTAAGTTAGTTTAATAATTTTCTTACACAATAAAATAATATAAATATAACTTTATTGTGACTACATTAATAACATTTTGCAACAGTTATAATTTTTCTTCAAGTCATTATTATTAAAAGTATCATAAGCTGTAGAATAATTAGCTTCAATAATTTCAATTCTTGTTTTACACACAAGATATCTCAGTTTTAATTTATATGTAATATATATTTAAATTTAAGAATTCCAGCTAAATAACATTATAATAGCCTTTTTTGGCAAGTAACTGAAAGCCATATATCCCAAAGACCAATACAACTCCCCCTTAACAACCAGAAACCTAAATACTGTATTAAGAAAAACTAGAAGAGGATGTTTAGCTATACTTATTTATATTTGTGTTTATAGTAGCTCATATTTGTATTCGGTCCCTTGAAGGTTAGCATATCTTATAAAGTTGTTTCCAAAATTTTTTTATCGAATATTGAATAATCCAGTTTTATCTGTTTTCAAGATTTTGCTATTATTAAAAAATATTCAAATGATAGCTCAAAAAATTTCTTTACGTTTACTTAATATGTCACTCAAAATTTACTTGTATTTCCACCCCTTCTTACTAATATCATACTGAAAATGTACTTTTGTATTTAACGAGAAAACCAAATGTTTTAAATTTCTTACTTTACAATAACAGCAGAGAAAGTGCATTTAAGAAGAAATGCAAAATTTTATATTTGACAGTTTAACAATTAAAAATAGAGGAAATTTAATGTAATTTTATTGAGATCATATCAAATGTTATTTTCAATGCAGATGTTATCACCACAGAGTCACAATAACACTATCAATACTTTGTATAAAATAAACTTCAACTCCACTATTGTTTTATGAATAACAGTGCATAAATGCATCCTATGTATGATTATTTATTTCTATAAAAAGACAACCAATTAAGTTATGAAAGAAAATAAAAATTAATTTCTTACGAATTTATTGTTTATTTGTTAACTTGAGCATTACTGTGCCTAGTGCAGTTAATTAGCAGACATAAACCAAGCTCACTTACCCTTTTTTGTAGCTTCTGCGAGTGCATCTTCGGCTTTCTTGAGTCCATCCATGGTGGGTTTTATGGTATGTGGTTCAATAAAACTTCCGTCGATAAGTATATTCTGTTTCTTGATGATTTGGTGCATCATTTCAAAGGCCTTTTCTTTATCTTTAAGATGCGGTGATGTTCAGGCAGTGGTCAGCTTCCGAGTTGAAGAGCGGCACGGTGGTCATCGGTGATTCAGTAATCATAGCTTCAGCGGCAGCGCCGGGACTGGGTACTTCAAAATGGTCCTGAGGAGGACCGTTCCCCGTCGAAAAGCGAGCATCCAGATTGGGGGAAATTTGGAACCAAATTCCGCCATCGTTCGGAGTAGATTATTAATGGTCAAGTTACGGTCTTCTTCACTCTCGGACTCCATACTCAATTCGGAATCATGAAGCAAGACTTTTACCTCAAAGTATCTTATCGTATCGTCAAGGCACCAAGCGCATGCTCAAGTTAGGATAAACACTAAAGGCAAATCTAAACCTAAAATTAAAAAACTTAAAGATCCGCTGCTGCTGCTCTTAGCGATAATGATGGCTTCGTCAAACCGCCCAAAAGGCATACAGCTGAAATTAGTGTCGAAACTAATATCAATAACCCTGTCGAAACTAATAATAATTTTGCTCAATTAACCGCTGATGAGACCGATACCGCTCCAGATGCTGATGTGACTGTAGCTGATCAACCCAAACTGCCGCCCATCATGGTGCGCTACAAAGATGAACTAAAGGACAAGATTGCTGAAATCAGCAATCAACATAAAGAGGACATAACAATTAATCTTGCCGGCGAGCAGCTTAAAATCTTCCCAGCAAACTCTGATGTGCACCGAGCCATCGCAAGATATCTCACGGAACAACAGCTCGAATACTACGTCATAACGCCGAAAAAACAACGACCGCTCAAAGCGGTGCTAAAAATACTTTTTGCCAGTGATTCAATTTCTGAATTGTGAATCGGTGTATGTAGACGGAGTACCTTGGTCGCGAAGCGGCCAAACCTCAAGTAGCAGCATAGAAGATATTTTCAGTCGGTCAAAGCCCATTGTAAATTGGTAGATCATTGCATAATTTATATTAAAAAAGAAATATAGAAATTTTAAGAGAAAAACAAACATTAAAACAAAAACTATCAAAAATATACAAAAGAAACAGAACCGTAGCACAAATGAGCACCCACGCAGTAGCAGTTCAAATAAACGAACACGCGCGAAACGCGAGCCTAAAACAAGCATAACCAGGACCAGTCAAAAAAAGAGATCAGTCAAAAAAAAAAAAAAAAGAAAAACCCGTCTACTTATTAATATTTAATACATGCTTCGGTCTTTTACGATAACAAGGAATTGAAATGTCATAATTAAATTTGGTTAAATCATTAATTACAGAATTATTAGAACTATTGATAGAATCATAAAAATTTTTAGCAACATATTCACGAAAGCTAGGCATAGATAAGGAGTGTTTAATTTCTTTGTTTCTGAAATACCAATGAGCATCAACAATATTCTAATTACTTTGTTTTTAAGTCTTTCGAGAATGAGAAAGTTACTGTGTGCAGTAGAGCCCCAGACTGGACTCGCATATGCTATCATAGGACGAAGATAAGCTAGATAAATTAGTTTTTTAAGTTCAATGGTTAGTATAGAGTGTCTACCTAAAACAGAATAAAATTTTCTTAATTGGTTATTGAATTTATTTTTAAGTAATCAGTGTGAGCTTTATATGTTAGTTGACGATCAAGAATTACACCTAAATATTTAGCTTCTTTAGACTAGGAAATGTTAGTATTGTAAATAGTTATGTTAGGAGGATTATAGCTATTTTTCCTGGTAAATAGTACTGCTTCAGTTTTTGCGACATTAAGTTTAATTTTCCATTTGTCTAACCAAATTTCAAGTTCATTTATGTAATTTTGTAAATTTTTCTGAATAATGTGTAACTGCCTCCCCTGTGTAATAATAGCTGTATCATCAGCATAAAGTGCCAATTTAATCCTGTTGTCTTGTGGAATGTCATTTGTATAGATATTGCACAAGAAGGGTCCTAAGATTGAGCCCTGAGGAACACCTGCGAGAATATTCAACTTTTGGAGTCTACTTGGTTGACAGATACAATAAAACACCTCTCAGTGAGGTAATGCTTGACGATTTTTATGAGAAATGGAGAATACTTGAATTTAATCATTTTAAAAATTAGTCCGTTGATCCACACTCTGTCGAAGGCTTTCGCCACATCAAGGAAAATTGCAGCTGTGTCTTGCTTCCAAGAGAACCCTTCGGAGATGGTCTCAGTGATATTATATAGTTGACAAATCTTGAGTAAAACCAAATTGCTGTGAGATGAGAATATTTAGATCTTTAGATTCTTGATTGAGAATGTCAGCGATGACTCTCTCTACTATTTTACTTAGAGTAGACAGAAGAGAAATTGGTCTATAGCTATTTGGGAAGTCGGGTCCTTACCCGGCTTGAGGATAGGAAGTATTCTTGCTGTTTTCCAACATTTAGGGTAGTAGTTGTATGTTAAAATGGCATCAGTAATTTTGCAGATTTGAAGAATAATTTTGAAGGGGATGTTTTTGAGCATCTTATTAGTAATACAGTCTATGCCTGGAGTTTTGCTGATTTTCGAGTAGAGGTGATGTTGATTACGGTAGAAGCTTTGGTAGAGGGAACATTATTATTAGAGCTGTTATTCATTTCAAGGAAGGATATGATGGTGTTTTCCACTTCAGAGACAATGTTATTGTTGGTGGAGGGGATCTCCTGAAATTGCTCTTGTAACGTGTTGGCAAGAATTTCAGCTTTAGCTACATCAGTAGTGACTGTAGAGTTGGAGCTTTGAATAGAATTAATTTTGGTTCTTTTTTTCCGAAATCTGTCACATATTTTCCAAATGGAGCCGTCCTCGTCATTTGCAATTTCGAGACGCCTGTCCCAAAAATCATTTTTATACTTGACAATAGCTCGTTTGAGAATGTTTTGATGATGGTTATATATGTTTTTACTTCGTGGATCACGATAAATTTGCCATAATTTTCTTGCATTATTTCGGTTAGTAATTAGAATTTTAATAGATGGGGGTAAGTATGTTTGATTATTAGTAGGAAGAGGCTTGGAGGCAGCTTGAGGAGCAGAAATAATCTTAGTAGTTAATTCATTAATTGCATCTTCAATTTCTTTAGGAGAAGTGATAGGAGTGAAGGAGTAATTAAAATTAGTATCAAGAATGTTAGAAAATTTAGACCAACAAGTATTAATATTCGGGTTAGGCATAACATGCAGCGCGCGAAAGTTATAATCAATAATTACCGGATTATGGTCTGAAGAAAGTTCATCTAATGAATTAATGGTATTATTAGAATGGAAGTTGTTAGTAACTACTAAATCAATTATAGAGGTGGAGTTAGTGACAATTCTGGTAGGAGCAATAATATCTAAATTAAGGTTATGAGCATATTTTTGCAAGACAGCGCCAGTATTATTTTTATAAGTGCAACCCCAATTAGTATTATGCGCATTAAAATCCCCCGCAAGAACAAAGCTATTATTAAGGGAAAATAATATATCCAAATCATTAGTAAGGTTAGTAGTAGCAATAGCATTTGGGACATAAACAGAATTTACATAGAGAGAGGGAGGATGAGGAAATTTTAGAGAGATAATCGTGGCTTTGATCCCAATTAGCTGCGGAGTAGCGATGTGACTATGAGGCAGGGAGTTCTTGATAAAAATGCCGGTTCCCCCAGAGACTTGTATCAGGCAGTTATTCGTTGTAGATTTTCGGATTGCATTGGTCGAGCAGCGACCATAAACCTCCGTCCTTGAAAAAATAGGGTTCTTGTCGATTGGTTTAAGCCCATTGCCAGTCTGAAAAAATGTTACATTTATAGAAAAACTAGATAATTGAAAAAAAAAAAAATTACAAATAAATATACTAATCAAAAAAAAAAAAAAAAAATTAAGAGAGATAAAAAATTACAGAAGGAAAGGAATTAAAATTACAAAATGAAAGCATACTTAGGTAAAAAAGAAAACTGAAAAGTTGATAAAAAATTGTGCACCGTCGTAATGAAAACCAGACATCTATTGCAGTATAGAAGAAAGCATTGGTCCTTTAGAAAGAGGAAATAGTGATCTTAACTATTGATATTTAAAACAGATCGCGGTCTTTTGCGGTTTTTGGGGAGAGAAATATCATAGCTGTAATTTTGAAGGTCTTGAAATACAAGATTGTTAGAGTTGGAGAGATTATTATAAAAATTAGTCGCTAGTTTTTCAACATATTCAACAAAACTAGGGATAGAGATGGCATATCGCATTTCCGCATTTCTGAAGAACCAAGGCGAATTCGTGATCATTCGGATAATTTTGTTTTGCTGTCTTTCGAGAATTGTGATGTTTGCTTTAGAAGTAGAGCCCCAAACTGGACTCGCATATGCTATAATGGGTCTGAGGTAAGAAAGTTAGATTAGCTTTTAAGTTCAATTGTTAGTGAGGAGTTTCTACGTATTAAAGGAAAGAAATTTCTTAATTGGTTATTAAATTTATTGCGAATATATTTAATGTGAGAGCAATAGTTAAGATTCTTATCTAATATCACACCTAAGTATTTCGCTTCCTTAGACCAGGAAATGTTAGTATTATAAATGGTTATATTAGAAGTATTATATTTTTTTCTTGGTATATAGTACTGTTTCAGTCTTCGCGACGTTAAGTTTAATCTTCCAATTGTTAAGCCAATTTTCAAGTTTATGGATATAATTTTTGTAGATTTTTCTGTATAATGTGTGTGCGCCGTCCCTGAGTAATTAAAGCTATATCATCTACGTAGAGAGCTAAAATAATTTTGTGATCTTGAGGAATGCCATTAATATAAATGTTATAAAGAAATGGTCCCAAGATCGACCCCTGACCCCAGCAAGAATATTACAGACTTTGAGTCAGTATTTCCAACAGATACAACAAAATTTCTTTTCGTTAGTTTCTGATGGTAAGAATTAAAAAAAGAAGGATAATTAAACTTAATCATTTTATAAATCAACCCGTCGATCCACACTCTGTCGAATGCTTTAGCGACATCCAGAAAAATAGCAGCAGTATCTCGTTTACAGGAAAATCCTTCAGATATGGTTTCAGTAATATTATACAGTTGGTGGGTGGAGAGATTTTTAGTAAATCCAAATTGTTGAGGGATTAGTATATTAAGATTAGTACAGTTTTCATTCAGAATATTAGCACTTACACGTTCAATTATTTTACTGAGAAGAAAGCAGAGAGATAGGACGGTAACTATTAGAAGTAGGGTCTTTTCCAGGTTTGCGTATCGGAAGAATGCGAGCAGTCTTCCAACACTGAGGAAAATAGTTAGTATTAAGAATGGCATCTGTAATTTTACAAATTTGGAGAATGAATTTGAAAGGCAAGTTTTTGAGCATTTTATTAGTGATTGAGTCAATACCAGGGGTCTTGTTAATTTTAAGAGAAGAAATAATAAAAGTATCTTTAGTAAATAGATAATAAAAGAAGCTTTAGTAGCTGGGATATTGTCAGCATCCTTATTTTTGCGCTAAGAAGGAAGAAATAGTATTTTGAACTTCATTAGAGGTATTAAGATTATTAGTATCGTTTTCGGTCGTTTAAAGTGTCTGCAAGAACCTCTGCTTTGTCAACGTTGGAGGTGACAGTTGTCTGATTATTAGTCAGAGACGCAATTGTGGACCGCTTCCTTCTAAAAGATCGTGTTAGATTCGAGAGTGTTCCGTCCTCTGCATTCACCGTTTGTAACCTTCTGTCCCAGCATTCATTCTTATATTTTAGGATAGCCCTACGGAAGATGTTTTGATGATGATTGTAGTTGTTTTTACTAACAGGGTCTCTATAGATTTGCCAGAGTTTTTGGGCATTATTGCGATTAGTAATGAGTCTTTTAATATATGGTGGAAGATAAGTACGGTTGTTAGTATTAATTGGCTTGGAGGCAATCTTGTGAGCATGAGTTAGTTTGTTAGTGAGTTCCGAGATAGCATTGTCTATCTCTTCAGGACTTGCTAGGTGAATAGGAGAGTAATTAAAGTTATAATCAAGATAGGATGAAAAAAAGAGACCAGTTAGTGGTTAGTTGGGATTTATAGTGAGATTAGGATAAGTAAATTTATAGTCAATGAGGACAGGGTTATGATCTGAAGATAATTCATCAAGGGAAGAGATTGAATAATTAAAGTGAAAGTTGTTAGTGACCACAAGGTCAATTATAGAAGAGGAGTTAGTACCGATTCTGATCGGAGTATTAGGTGCTAGAATTTCAACATTAAAATTAGTAGCATAATTAAGTAGAGTGTTGCCGGTGTTATTCTTGTAGTGACAATTTTTTTTTTCGAATTTAAAACCTAATATAATAGATGCAAATTAATCAAGATGTGCAAAAATGTGGAGTTTGAAAAAAAAGCGCCATCTGTTGATAACACCTGTAAATTTTGTTTGCCGTGTCATAAAAAGACAAAATTTACACAAATATTACAAAACTTTTATATTTCTAACTGCTGTCCCAGTTTTTAATTACATATAAATGTGGCATCTTCCAAAAATATTTACATATTTTTTTTTTTTCAGAATATTCCACATTTATTATATCAATTTTAAAACTATAATGCTGTAATTATTAAATTGTAAACTAGTACAATGCTGGCCGATACAAACACCACTACCCAGTAACAACCAGAAACCTAAATGCTGTATTAAGGAAAACTAGAAGAGGATATTTAGCTGTACTAATTTATATTTGTGTTTGTAGTAGCCCATATTTGTGTTCGGTCCCTTGAATGTCAGCACTTTTTTTAAAGTTATTTCCAAAATTTATTTATCGAACATTAAATAATCCAGTTTTATCTGTTTTCAAGATTTTGTTGTTATTAAGAACCATGCAAATGATATCTCACAAAAAATTTCGTTAAAGTTGTTCACTTAATATGCCACTGAAAATGTATTTTATTTCCATCTCATCTTACTCATATCATGCTGGATTTTTTATTTTTTATTTTGTACTTAACGAGACAATCAATTGTTTTGAATTACTGACATTACAATAACGACAGAGAAAGCGCATTTAGGAAGAAATGCTAAATTTTATATTCAGCATATCCCTTTTCCAAAGGCATTTCCTTTGCTTTTAATTCCTCATCAATTTAGTCTCAATATTCTGAATGTATGAAAAAAAAATCTGAAATTGTAAATTCTCATTATATTTTTCATAAAAAATTTTCATAATTTCAGTAGATGCATCCATTTGGGCAGGCATTATTTCATTTGAATTTAGTGATAATAAATAAATAATAAATTTTCTCTAATCTAGAAAATCTTCAAAAGTTGCATAGTTTGAACCTTTATTGCGCAATACAGATACGATTTTTACTCTGAAATAAGTAAAAACGTCTACGGAAACTATGGAAAATGCGGAATGCATTTATCTACGGAAAATGCTAAACGCCCCAGGGCGGTTCTTTACGATTTACAAAGTTGCTAGACGAACTCCTCCTTTCGTCATCATTTCTAGCAGCGGTTAAACTATCCTCCTGTGGAATCTCTTTTTATTTTGCTATTTTACTGTTTTATATTGTTCTATTTTACTGTTTTATATTATTTTTTTCTTTAATGAATTAATATTGTATTTAATTTATTTTTACTTAATTTAATTTTTGGTATTTTTTCCTTTTTTTATTTATTTTTTTCAATTTTCTTAAAATTCTTTATTTGGGGACATTTTCCTTAACTACTTATTTCCTGTTTTTTGATAGCCATGTTTCTCCTACTCATTGCCATGTACTCATTTTGACCAGGTAGGAGTTTAAGGCCCCCTGGGCACAAAGTACTGCGGTAAACTGTAAAGACTGCGCAACATTAGTTTAAATCTCAAGTAAAAACTTCTAAATTCTTTGAACCTAATATTAATTTAAAACTCAGAACAGCAAAAACGAAGGCAGAGTACTTTCGCGCTGTATATACGAACTTTTTTTTTTTTTTTTAATGACATTTTGGGAATTCATTGCTTGTTTTATTTTACCATTCTAATGAGAACGGATACATATATTGCCGTTTTAATCGGACAAAACACAACCACCGAAAATTCTCAGCACCACGCCATTGAAGCCCTCATAATTAAGATATATATAGTCTAGTTTCTTAATATATATTTGAAAAGTGGTAAGTAAGATGTTTTAGTTCTTGAACATAGTTTTCTTCCGACAAGAAAAGTCATTAAAATTCTTTCGTACTCCAACACTTTTTCATCAATAAATGTCAAAGTAATTTTTTCTGATACACAGGGAAAGAAAAATAAAATAAAATAACAATTAAAAAAAAAAAAAACAGAGATCACAGAAAATTTTAACTCACGATTAAAATATTCACAATATTAGTCTGCAACAAATTATTACTAATTAAAATTCATCAATACAATGTTGCCATATAAAACAAATAATAAACACTTAATTGAAAAAATAATATTAAATTATTTCAAATTCCTAAAACAGGGCAAGGCTCTTTCTTTAAAAATTGTTTCATTTTGTAGTTGCTTTTATAAAATTAAATGTTTATATTTAAATAAATAATTGTTTACGTTAAATATCTTTAAAAGCCAAATTAAAATTGGTGCGACATCAATACGCTTTTAATAAAAATTAAAATAAAAAAATCAGCACCATTAAAGATTTTTAGATATAAAACCATTCATCACTGAATAGAGAGTTATTTTGAAATAAATAGCAAATTATAATAACAATTAACTATAAAATAATCAAAATAACTGTTCTGAACCAATTAAAGTTTGTTTGCATTCTTACGTATTTGTTATTTGTTGAAGATCAATTAAATTCTATTTGATGGAGAAACGTCGCGCCACGTTTTTGATCATCAGCGCCATCTGTCACCACAATAAGAAAGTACTGTTACAAAAACATTCGAGTAGGTCGAAAAACATTAAGAGAAACTGTGTACAGTATTTATTATTAATTTTTCAATATTTCATCCCGAAAATTAAAAAAAAATTAGGCAAATGGCAACGCATATTTATTTTATCAGTCAAGTTTAAGCTGGAATTTTAGAATATGAAGTCATATTAAATGTTATTGTTCCATACAACGTGTTGATGTTACCATACAACATTTAATTCACAATAACACTATCAATATTTGGTATAAAATTAATTTCAAAACGCTTTCCGTTTATAAAATCGGAAAAATTATTTAGATTGATTCGAATAATATAGTGAAACCCTCAAATATATAGAATAAAAAAAAAAAAAAAAATGTAGAAATACATTTCTCTAAAGTTATTTGAAGTTTTTTCCAATTGCATTGTTGCATTAAAAAAATTACATATAAGTAAT
Organism: Caerostris extrusa; assembly: GCA_021605095.1. Lineage (NCBI taxonomy): Eukaryota > Metazoa > Arthropoda > Arachnida > Araneae > Araneidae > Caerostris > Caerostris extrusa. The sequence continues at coordinate 28,057 of BPLR01020021.1, forward strand.
AAATAAATAATAATTTATTTTTTAATAAATTTAACATTAAAATTCTGATGGTTTTGGTTAATTTTCAATAAATTTTTTTTCAAATGTCAATTTCATTAGTTTTTAGTTCAATTTTATGATTTCGTTTAAGGTAATATTTTACAGTTTTAGTACATACATTCATCTGTGCCGGCATTATTTCATTACATTTGTGCTGACCTAGCAATGAATTATATGATAATAAGTAAAAAAAAATCAATTATTATTTTCAATCAATCAATCAAATCAATCAGTACTAATCAATCAAATATTACTTTCAAAGTGTATTATTTTTAAGTGCAGTCTCCCGTACATGTTATTTAGAGATTTATAAAAATTTAAATTAATTTCAATTCACAAATTTAAATTTATATTAAAACAGAAATCTCGTGGAATGTTTAAAACATGTCAAATGACAAAGCACTTTGTTCAATAAGAAAAGTTTTCGAATGAAAAAAGTAAACGAAAATTATTTATTTTCCTCAAATAAAAGAAATGCAAACGATTTTAATAAGAATAAATTAATGAAAGTTTTAAGAATTAACTTAATTAACCTAATCTATGATATTAAAATTTTTTATTTATTTATTACTAATCTATAAATAAATATGTATAAAGGAAACAATTTGAAGGCGAGTTTTAAGATTGGCAGTAGTGTGTGAGTAAAATCATGAAAAGAAATTCGATTGTCACTTTTACTGATCATTATCCTAATTCGATATCGATTGAGTAATTTAATCACATATAATCGATTTTGCTAAAAGAGCATATTTCTCATGCTAAAAAAATAAACTTTGTACCATTAATGTCGCTAATGGAATAAATATCTTCATTTTTTATATCTGCATGCATTATGTTATGCATTTATAAATTAAAAAAAACTTTTTTTTTTTTTGCAAGTTAATTTATTAAATAAATTAAATTATATATATATATATATATATATATATATCTTACTCCTTTACTATCAAATCAATGGGTTTAAAGCTTAAGAAATGTTTCTCATTTGCAAAGTAGGGAGATAGAGGTTGCTAGGCAACCAAAGCTCTCCGTCTACTCGGCAAATCGTCGTTGTCTAAAGTGAAAGTATTTTTCCATGATTGCGATTTAATAAAAACCTTGTTGCAAATAAAAAATTATGAGAATTTTGGCCAAACGATTTTTTTAAAACTTTTATGAAGTGAAATGAAAAAGATTAATTATGTTGCATTTTTTTTATTCATTTAATAAAATACTTTTCAATTAAAAATAATTTAAATACAAAATTTTTGTTAAGTGAAATTAATAAAGGGAGTTCAGTCGGAAATTTATAAAAACTAAGAAAACTAATTAATAAAGAGTAATTAGAAAATTTTCTTATTCCAACAGTAATCTATGAAATAAGTAAAAATAATATAATAATAATATAAAGGCAATGAATCCATTCATATTTCAAACAGATTAATAAATTAAATGTTTATGAAATCAAATTCCTCATGAATAAGGAATCATCAAAATACATTATTAATTATTATTAAATAAATTAAAAATTAATATACAATTATTTAAGGAAATTTCCTACCATTATAATAAGAACTTTAGGCTTAACCAGCTATGCTCCTGCTGTGAATTTTTTTTCAAGCGAAACAAAGCCTGTTAATTAAAAAAAGGGATTAATTATATTGAAAAAGTACACAACAATTGAACTACTAAAATAAAATAGCAAAATATTTAAAAATAGTCTAGAATCAGCCTTCAAAACAATAAAAACAGCAATTAAATATGTAAAAAAAAACAAAGAAAAAAAAAAATCACTAAAATGCTAATTAAATAATAAACTATAATAAAATAAAGTAAATTATATGAAATAAATAATATAAATTAAGAAATTATTTTAAAAACTGCAGCACAATAAAGCTATCGAGAAAATTGCGACACAAAGCAGAACAATTAAGAACATAGCAATTAAATATGTAAAAAAAAATAATTATTCACAAAAAGCTAATTAACTAATAAATTATAATAAAATAAAGCAAATGATATAAAAATAAATAATATCAACTCACATATTATTTAAAAATTGCAGCACAATGACGGTCCGAGTAAATGTTGAAACACAAAATGTTGAGTAATTAAAAAAGAGACGGCATCAACGCATCCGGTGGGCAATCTTCCCTACAAGTTGAAGGGAAAATTCCCTTTCCCTAAGAACTGACAGCGCCGCCTGGTGGTTTCATTTTTGTTTCACGGTGCCCAATTCCTCTCTCCCAGAAGCCTCAGAGATAAATCCATCGTCTCGGTGTCAGGAAGGGGAAAGCCACGTCCAGACATTTTCAGAATTTCAGATAAGCAATCATCTTTCGTACTTGTCCAAAATTCATTAATTTATAGGTTTACGTTCATTCCCCCAGAGTGTGGAATGTTTATCTGTTACACTGTTAACTCTACACTCGCAGGAACCAAAGCAACTCATTTTGGCATTTATATATCAAGCAATCAAGATTATGAAATTGTCGGTAACATAATGTAAATGAATAATTATGAAATGTTTGACACCTCCAAGATTTTTGTATATTTATCTGTTTTTTAATGCATTCAATTATTTTCTGATATCTTTTATTTATTTGAATTGTATCTATAAATGTGTTTATTCAATTCCTTCTATTAGCTCACACTCTCCCTATATATATATATATATCTTGCTCAATCGTTCATAAAATACTTTTTATTCATCCACTCAAGTTCAAATGCATTTCTTTTTAACTTGTAGTGGATGACACTGGATGTTAATACGGTTTTTCAAATACTAATTCAGTAATGAAATTTAATTAATTAATTTTAGTTTTTAGATTTAAGTTGCATATATCTACAAATAGATGGCGCCAGATAAACTTAAAAAACGAATGAAAATTATTTATAAAGGACTGTCTGCAATATAGTGAAAAAAAGTAGGAATTGACTTAAAATTTTATTAATATTGTTTTTACCCTTACTTCTCTGGGCTGTTAACTGTTTCAACTAACCTAATAGGAGATTCAGTAGTGAAGGGAACATGAAAGTTATTTAGAAGGGTTATGTCGATAGTTGAGGAGGAGGAGTTAGTAATCATAGTGGGATTAAATAAGCTTGCCGGCGAGCAGTTTTAAAATCTTCCCAGCAAACTCTGATGTGCACCGAAACATCGCCAGACATCTCACGGAACAACAGCTCGAATACAACGTCAGCACGCCCAAAAAACAAACGCCCGCTGAAAGCGGTGCTAAAAATTATAACAACAGGTGATGCCAGTTCTAAATTACCATCATTGAATACATATTTAAAGCAATTGTCATTATTATTTTAGTGGTAGAACTGTACTGCAGCATACAACTGTACTGAAATATATTCGTTATTGCATTAAATAATGTTAACTATTACATATCTTTAAAAAAAATGTTAAATTAATTGAAATGAGAATTAATTCTCTCTATGTAAAAGAGATTTAGTGTATGTGATGGTACACACACTTGTATATGTAATCCAATCAAACCGGAATTCCTCGAGGTGTTTCTATTAAAATAACTGTAAAACCTTACTCATTTAGTAAAAAGATCTGTAATTCAATTTTAAGACGTAAGTTTATAAAGGTTCTTGTCAATAGCAATCATCTCTGACTTGAAAGGTTCATTGAATTTGTGAATAATATATTCAAACCTATCTGAACAGCGGCGCTGTTATCATACACCAAGGCAACAGCTCCACCAGCTATTTGTATCTTAACTCCTAAAACTTATTTATACGACGATTTGTGTAGGTGCGAAGCTAGCTTCATCTTGAGTTGAAGTCCTTTGAAGTTATGAGATAATACATTGAAAAAGAAAGCAGGTAAAAAACTAATAGGTGATTTGCCCAGATATATATATATTACATATATATAAAGAATTAAAAGAAAGAGACATATAAAGTTTTGAAGTAATCTAAACAAAACGAGGAAGGGTTTAATTTATTCATTCTACTATTTATATTTAATTTATAAGCATATAAAAACAAATAAAAATAATTAAGAAGCAGAGTTTAAGAAAAATGGTTCGAGATAAATACAAGTACACAGAAAGAAATAATCTAAAAAATGAAATAACTTATTTATAAAATAAGAATTCTATTAATATTTAAAGAATAATTGGCACTTACGTATTAACGCCACCGCAGCTACAGATTTGGCAGTTTTTAAGTGGCGCCAATCTATACTTAAAATTTTTGAGACAAATCATAAAATATATAAAACACTTTATTTAAAATCAAAACACTTTCAAAAATTCAAAAACACTTTATTTAAAAACAAAGTAGCCAATCGGATTTCGGTGGAAAATGGCCCGATATAAAGTTTAACATAGATTCAAAACAGTCTCTATTTTGGCGCATTGGCAGCTCTTTATTGGCGCATTAGCACAACTTCTGCTGCGGTGGTGTTAATAATTTATGACATAGAGTGATAAAAATAGTTACATTTTTCAATCGAAAGAGGCTTTGCTAGGGGCCTGAATGGCCGAGTGGCTAGCGCTCTGGGCGCTCTGGTACCACAGGTTTCGGGTTCGAGTCCCGGCGGTGCCATGGATATTTGTAGTGGTTCGAATCCACTTTAAACCGTAGGTCCCGGTCTAACACGATCGTAGAGAGTGACATATTAAAAATAAGGAAAACTAACTGTTCATATGTATAGTGAATAGGGGATTATATCTTTGTTGCTTCACATCCCCATATACCACTTCATTCATCAAAGGGCTTTGCTATAGTTAGATAACATGTGCATAAAATGAATTGCTGAACTTTATCGATAAATAAAATTTGCAAAGAATTTTTATATAGTTCTGTAAGTATATTGAAACAGAAATAAAATCTTTTGAATCCTATCCTATTTTATTATCTTTTGCAGAAATTAAATCTTTGATTATCAAAAATGGAAGCAGTAAATTTCTATTTATTGTACCTATGTCTAAATTGTTTTCAGTTTTGTTTTTCCACCAATTTAATTATTATTTTTAAAAGCTCTATTCTTCATCAGATCAAGTTACCTGCAGTATATTCACTTGAACAATGGCTTATAAAAGGGTTCTTAACGTTACCCTTCAATCGTGTAAAAATTCCTTATAATAATCTTATTAATTGGGCTGTACAAACCAAATATTTGGGTGTAATCTTAGATCGTAAATTAAATTATGCTCCTCCATTAACTATCTTGGGATAAATTTAATAGATGCATTCGTTTACTGTATCCACTCATTTGTAGGAACTCTATTATGTCCTTGGAAAATAAAAAACTCATTTATCTTGTTTGCTTGCATATGCGAGTTCTATTTGGGGATCTAAGGCTCCGTCGAATTTCGAGATCATACAAAGTTTTGAAAAATCCTACGTATGATTACAAATTTGCCTTGGTTTTTTGAAATGAGGATTTCAGACATGCTCTTTCCCTCCCAAGTTTTAAACAATTTGTGTATAAAAACTGCAAAAAAAAAAATTTTTTATAATTCCATTCCAAATATTAATAATTCTGTTTTGAATGATCTAAGCAACTATGTTTACGATATTTCTGATTTTAAATATCGCAAAAGACCTCGCGCTGTTCTGAATATTATTCATTAACGTTCCGATATCCTCCTTTCCGAATTACCATGCTGTTTCTCCACTGAGTCACAATTTCCCCTCCAATCGTTTTTGTTTGTTTCTATTGTTTACCTATTATTTTTTATTTTTTATTACCTTCTTGAAATTATAATAATAATATAAAAAATTATATATGCATAATTTGTTTTTATTAATTAATAAAAAAATTGAATAATTAATTTTTAAATAAATTAATAATATACTTATATTACTTTTTTTCTATCTAATCAATGGGCTTAAAGCTTGAGAAACTTCCCCCTCAGTCACAAAGCAGGAGATAGAGGTTGCTAGGCAACAAAGGTTCTCCGCCAATCTGGCAAATCGTCGTCGCCTATTCATACAATAAGAATTCTATTCTTACAAAAAGAATAATTTATGACGTAGAGGGAAAAATAGTTGCGTTATAAAATCGAAAGATGGCGCTGCTACATAGTGCCGTCTACACGAGGTATTTGCACAAAATGAACTGCTAAACTCTACCAATAAATAAAAATTTGCAAATAAATTTCTATAGTTCTTAAGGTAACAGGTGGGCAGAAAGTTCATAGGCTGACGCATAGATGGCGCTACTAGTATTAAATCTATATGATTTTAGTTAACCCTAACTTTCAAAAGACACGTGTATAAATTTGACACCTTCTGCATTATTAGTATGTGAGTTATAGCATTTTTAGTGTTCCTCACGTGCAGTCCACTCGGCTGACTGTCGGCCTGGCATCTTTGTAGAAATTAAACTTTGATAATCCAAAAAGAAAACAGTAAATTCTTATGGATTGTACTTTTTTCTAACTTCTTTTCAGTTTTTTTTTTTTTTCATTTTACCAGTGGAATCTTCATTTAAAATACTTTTGATCGCTGAAATTCTACATCAGATCAAGTTGAGCAAAAACAATACACTGAGTATATTAATATGTATAATAGAATCATTGAAAATAAGAGCACATTTAGTAATTTAAGAAAATGAAATTTCTTAGTCTGATATTAGAGAGTTTGGGCCCGAATGGCCGTGTGGCTAGCGCTCTGGCGCTCGCACCACAGGTTTCGGGTTCGAGTCCTGGCGGTGTCATGGATGTGTGCAGTGGTTCGAATCCACTTCAAACCGTAGGTCCCGGTCTAATAGATCGTAGAGAGTTGCGGGGCATTGTTACCCGCGTTCGTGGCTTATCTTCAAATTACACTCCCTGTAATGCGAAGTGAGTAACGTCTGTGCAGCGTTTACCTTAAGGCATCCAAGATGTCCATGTTCAACGGTGTTTGCCATCTGCATTAGAAGAAAAAAATATTAAAGAGTTTTTGTATACCATACTTTTAAAAATACGGTATTTTTTCTCCCTAGCTCGCATGCTCATAGGAAACATTATTGCAGATACGCATGCGCAATTTCCTATGAGCATGCGCGCTAATGAAGTGATGATACATGTATAATGTGATATTAAGTAAAAAATTTATGATTATTGTGGCTTTTCCTTCCGAACTATGATCCATATAAAAATCGTAAGTTTTTTTTATTCTCTGGTGTTGTGGGTTAAATTCATAAGATTTAGGGTATTTGGCTTTCACACTTCAAGAATTAAGAGTAGGGATTGCAATACCGGTATAATGGGGATACCGAATACCGGTATTTTGAGCCATTTGTGCAATTTGTAATACCTGTATTCACAAGTTTAAATAACCGTTTTTTTCGGTATTTAATAGAAATTTAAAATTTTATCTGTGAAAAAATTTTTTATGTGTGAAATTCTTATTCTTATCTGTGAATTCTTATTCCGAATTCTGATCTGTGAAAACAAGGTTGTAGTTGTGAAGAAAGTGGGTAATATTTCGATATTTTTTTAAATTGGTGAGTTTGTTATTTGCATTGTATTTGTTTATCATACTTTAGAAATCAAAATGTTTTTCAGATTTATTACATATACACTCATAAATAATACCTAATAATAATGAATAAGAATAACTTTAAAGAACATTAAAAAAAGTTGATAATATTTCGGTTTGGTTTCATTATTTATATGATGAAAAATAGGGTGGCACAATGTAAAAAAATGTTCAAGAGTTATTAAAATGAATGGAAGTACAAACGGACTCCATACACATTTAAAAATGAAACATGATACAAATTTGTTAAAGAGGAAAGAATATAATTGTGATTAAGATACATACTTAAGCTTAGAACTAAGCCCAAGCCATCAGGGATTTTAGATAATTTAAAAAAAAAAAAAAAAAAAGATAATTTGGATGAAATTATAAGTAAAATGACAGCACCAATGACATTTCTACTACCGGTATTAAAACCGGTACCCCGGTATTAAGATAAAAAATACCGAATACCGATATTGCAATCCCTAATTAAGAGTCAAGAAGAATTTATTTTCTATTCATTCGCCAAGAATTTATTTCTCTACAAGAATTAATTGAACAAATAAAACTACACATAGAAAAATATTTTGTTTAAAGTAATAAATCGAAACCTATTAAACATTTACTAAAAATTGACTGACGAGTAAATTTTAATTAAATAACATGAAATTCTTTTTGGGTAAAAAACAACTATTTGTTATAAATAAAATTTTGTGTATAAAAATGTATTTTGAACATTTGTGGGATGACTGCTATCACGTCCTTAGCCAATCAAAACCATTTAAAATTTATCTTTATTTACTGGTTGTCTACCTTATTTAGAGAATAGCAACAAAAACTTGTTTAAAAACTTTCTAAATGTTAAAAATGCATATCATGATGATTAATCCACCCTGGAATATAAATACAGTAGAACCTCTTGAAATCGAACCTCGATAAGTGGAAAACCTCCAAAACCCCAAAAATTTTTGGTCCCTTCCCTTCAAGCCACCAAGCCTCCATTACTCGAAATTTCAACCCTCTATATGTCGAAATAATGAGTCAATCCCCACAAGCCATTTTGGTATATACATTTGGCTATTGGTCCCTCGCAACCAAAAAAAAAAAAAAAAAAAAAAAAAATTGACCTCTGCATCTCGAACATTAGCAATGGTTTGATTTTACAGTCTTTACAACTCGATCATTTGAAACTAATTACCTCTATAGCTAAACAATGTATGAGTATATAATAAATAGAATAACCAATTCTATGAAATAGCAACTCGGAAGAAAAAGAATTTTCTGCTCTTTATAGTTTAGATAATGTTATAGATAGAGAACGATCGAATTGTCTAAAGCAAAAATAAAAAAATAAATAAATAATTATAATAATTACTGACTTTTTAGTACATAATATTTTTAATTTTAAGGTTGTTTCGAATTATTTTGATTTTTTATTTTAGCACATAATATAACTTTTAAGTTGCAAATAAACATGTTTATCACCTCTGTAACTTGAATTTTAATTTATTTTACATCTCTAACTAAAAATAAGTTGGAAAGAATCTAAAACCTCTACAAGTCGAAAATTTCCTTACAAAATCCGCTTATGTTGAAAACTCTATAACTCGAATTATTCGGCGTCTCTCTTGAAGTTCGACTTACAGAGGTTGTACTGTAAATTCAAATTAGCTTTAGAATCGATTCTATCAAAAATTTCACGACAAATCTTTTTCACTTAATTCTTTCTTACGTCAATAAATCACACCAGATTAAATGTCAACCCTGCTGTCGGAAATTATATTTACATCCTCGCGTGTAGTTTTTGTCATTATCGTTACGTTGTGGAGTACAACGTAGATCTCCCTCCTCGTGGAGGTTCGAACCTGGCGGTGGCATGGATATTTGTGAGTGGTTCGGAATCCGCGTTAAACTGTAGGTCCCGGGTCTGTTTAGTCTAAAAGCAGGGGTCTCCAAACTTTCCAGCCTTAGGGCCATACTGTTCACTCCAGTAAGTACCAAGGGCCAAAACCGTTTTAATTTTTCTGCCACTATCTATAATTTCCAGACTAGTCGCTGAGTACGCGCTGTGAACAAGCATACGCTTGCTAAATTCGCTGGTTCAATTACTACAATCTCTTTAATAATTGGTACAAATAAAATTGATCCACAACTACAAACTATTGTCAGTGAAAAATCACAAATACATAAATCTTATTAATATTTTTTTTTTTACAAGTGGATACTCCGCGGTTTCATTCGCGTTAATTTAGATTTTCAGTTCATGAGGGATTTTCAGGATAAAAATCCTATGTTTGATTCAGGATATATACATTCCAAACATCGATATACATACATATGCGATACTCCTTACCCCAACATAACTACCGAGGGTTAATCGCGGAATGTTCACTAGTTTATAATGTTAGTGGGATTCATTTCAATTATTTGTTAATTGTTATGCCCAAGTTAAATTTTCTGCGCATTATGCTTGTCATTAAACTTTACATAGCAAGTCAATAAAACTGAGTTATTATCATTCTGTGTTTTTTTATCCAATTTATTACAGCAACAATAAGCTATTTCGCTGTCGCGGGCCGGATTTGGCCGCGGGCTGTAGTTTGGAGACCCCTGGTCTCAAGTGTGCACAAGATGACCGTAGAGCGACAAACCAAACCAAGCCTCCTCGTGGTGCACTCCGGCAACGTCTACTACTGCAAAATAATCTACAAACACGGCCTTCAGTCTGGCTCTCAGTGTGAGTTTCTTAGACTTCTGCAGTGAAACGCATGTGGTTTGCCCCAAAAAGGGAGTCCCCTGTTTTACAGCTGAATTACCATTCATTCCTTTGAGGTTTTTTTAATAATTTTTTCAAGCAATATATAATCAAATTTATTGCTTGAATATTATTGCCTGTTTAATTATTGCTCAAATTTATTGCTTTTTTTAATTATTTTTCAAGCAATAATAATTATGTCGTGTCAATATAAGCAATATCTTTTATAAATATTTTTTTTTTTTATTAAGATAATATATGATTGTACAATGGTTGTGTAAAATTTTATGCAATATTCTATATGCGTCTCTTGATAGGGGGTGTTTGTTGGTCTCTGCACCTGACCGGATGGGTTGGTTTAAAATGTGGTAAGGGTTATTGCGGAATTTCATAATAGTTATCGTGTATGTTAAGTAAACGGTGTAGCTAGTTGTTTTTTCAGTATAGGTTTTTTTTCCGTTTAATTTAAGGTTTTAAAGTAATTCTATATTTTAAATTATTTTCATGCATTTTTTGAAATAAAAAAACACTACAACTATATTCATTTTGGAAATTGTAGGATGGAACAGAGCAAAATGAATTAAGAAGAGTAATGAACCATGACAATTTCAAGACTATTGGTTAGCCTTTAGTTGCTCTTTATTCGTAATGAAAAAAATTAAGAAATAAAAAACATACTTTGTTGTATTAATTTAATTTAAAATATTTCACAAAGCATTAAAATTAATGTCACCTTTAAAACCAAAAGTTGACTATGGAATAAGGCAGAGATGGGCAAACTACGGCCCGCGGGCCCCAATTCTGGCCCACGGAAGGTTTTATCCGGCCTGCGGATAGAATTTTAATTTGCCGGTCCGAGACAAATTAAAAGAAATCTATATTTATATATTATATATTCATCTCATTTTCTACTTTGATTAAATATTATTTTTTTTCTTTCTTTTCAAAGGACTGGTGATCTTTTACTTTCTATTTTAGTTCTACAAAACATAAATCGGCGGAAATAGCAAGCACTGACAGCTTTCAATCGGTAAAGTGTTAAAAAAGCGGAAGTTCTTTGTTAGTTATAGCTGTAGAGTATTATATTATTATTGGTAGAGTTTTATTAATCATTATCGAAAGTAAGTTCCCCAAATTTAATATCTCACGGCCAGAAAATCAGTGCTCTGTTTGCTTCATCTTATATATGTGAACAAATGTTTTCAACTATGAACCTTAGAAAGTTGAACATTTAGCATCGTTTCTTTACAATCAGTCCATCTCACTTCGAACCTCAATATAAGGAGCTTTTAAAATTGAATCGCAATTTCATTCATTAACATATTTAAATCGTAATACTTGTGTATTGCTTTTAACATTTTAGAAAAATTTATCTTGACCCGACAAATTTTTTTTAGATTTTTGGCCTGTGACAGAAAAAGTTTGTCCATCCCTGAAATAAGGGAAAAGACTTCTACCACAGAATACAAGTTGCAGTAATAAATTTTTTAAATAAATTCCCCTTCATATAAATATCATTATTATATGGATTTTAAACGATACATAATATATTGTTCAGTAAAAATATGAAATTTCAAAGCAAACTTTCACTTCTTAAAGAATATTAACAGTAATAACAAACGCAAAGGGGAAAAAATGTATACATTTTATAATCACACATTAAGTCCAATGCGTTTTATACTTGATTCGTTGTAGATTTTCGAGTGCATTGCGACCATAAACCTCCGTCCTTGAAAAATAGGGTTCTTGTCGATTGGTTTAAGCCCATTGCCAGTGTGAAAAATTTTAAATTTATAAAAACTAGATAATTGAATAGTAGATAATTACAATTAAATAAACTAGTTAAAAATATTTTTTTTGTTCTAATGCAACTGGCAAACACTTAGACACTTGTCTTTTGATGCCTTAAGGCAAGCACTGCACAGACGTTACTCACTTTGCATTACCCAGGAGGCGCGTGTAACTTGAAGATAAGCCACGGACGCAGAGTAACAATGCCCCGCAACGCTCATGTTTGACCGGGACCTACGGTTTAAAGTGGATTCCGAACCACTACAATCATCCACGGTACCGCTCAGACTCGAACCCGAATTCTGTGGTACTGAGGGCCAGAGCGCTAGCCACTCGGCCATTCAGGACCCATAGTTGAAAATATTAAGAGATATAAAAAAATGCAGAAGGAAAGGAATTAAAATTACAAAATGAAAGCATGCTGTAGTAAAAAAGAAAAGTTAATAAAAAACTGAGCACCGCTTTAATGAAAACCAGACATCCATTGCAGTATAGAAGAAAGCATTGGTCCTTCAGAAAGAGGAAATAGTGATTTTAACTATTGACATTTAAAACAGATCGCGGTCTTTTGCGGTTTTTGGGGAGAGAAATATCATAGCTGTAATTTTGAAGATCTTGTAATACTAGATTGTTAGAGTTGGAGAGATTATTATAAAAATTAATCGCTAGTTTTTCAACATATCCAACAAAACTGGGGATAGAGATGGCATATCTTTTATACTTTAGATGCTACTTAAATATCTTGATGTATCAGACGGTGTATGAACATTTTTATTGCATAAATTTCATAGTAATATTTAGTTTCACTGTATTCATCATTAAATGCTTATTAAAGTTTTCAGCATTAATTTGATTTTTGCGTTAATTTTTTCACAATGAATCCGTCTTATGTTACGATAGTGCGACTTTCTTTTGAAATCTATCTCTAAGGTCTTTCCTCGAGAGTTATTCCTCTCAACGTAGCTTTCTGTCGATAGTCTTGTGAAATTAGTGTTAAATATGATGGATCCAGTGAAATTACTGCGATTCGCACGGCTCTGTGCCAGCTGCAGTGCCATATGGAAAATTCACAAGAGCTGTTATCCTCTGTGATTTTAGAGCTGCTCTGTTAGCTATTGTTTCTGACAGTAATCCTAAGACTCCAGACATATTGGATGACCGTTATTATCTTGAAAACCTGACATCACTTGGTTCCAGGCAATGAGAAAGCCGACTTCCAGGCTAAAAGGGGGGCTTTAATCACACAAAAAAAAAATATTCGCCCTATACCCTTCCACTCGATCAAAAATCTCATCAGAAGATCAATTAAAGTCCGCTCTCAAGAAGAGCTCTATAACCGCGTTTCGCAAAAGTCCTGGAAGAATGCCATCCCAAATCTATGTAATGTTCCAAGGCGTACAGCAGTCACTCATTTCCGACTTGCCATCGGACATGACTGTCTGCGAAACCATCTTTGCAGACTCACAATTGTTCCTTCCCCGATATGCACCTCTGGAGAGGCCACGGACTCCACGCATCTACTTCACTGTCCTGCTCTCAGCAAGACTTTTTCTCGCCTAGAGCCTCGTCTCTTTGGGAGGCTGGAGATATGTTAGATTAATGAACTCTGTTGCAGCATGTTTTGTTGTATTCTCTGTTCTCTTTATTTTTCATTCTTCTTTTTTATTGCTGCAATTGTTCATAATCTGCCATTGGAAATAAAAAATGATGGATCCAAGTTATGTAACAATTATTTATTCAAGCAGAAATGCAACGAGTCAAATTATATATAAAGATTGATTTTTATATACATTAATATACATAAAAGTTCCCAAATATGTATTGATCTAAATAGTTTGGAGTATTTTAATGTATTATTTAGCAATTACATTATCCACATACTTAATCACAATTTTAAAATGGAGCCTGTTTATGGCACTATATATTGTTGAAACAATATTAACTGCCATGCAGCAATAAACAATATTAACACTGAAACAATATTATATGTACCAATAATACGCAGAAAGAATGGGGCCTGATGGCCCGAGTCTCCAGCGCTCTGGGAACTCGGTACCGCAGGTTTCGGGTTCGAATCCCGGCGGAACCATGGATGTTTGTTAGTGGTTCGAATCCATTTTAAGCCGCAGGTTCCGTTCTTATAGGACCGTAGAGCGTCAAAGAGCCCAGTCAGACTTATTCTTACAGACATCATTCCCAAACTGTAAAGGGACAACTCAGCTCTAGGCACAGTGGCATAGTGTAGTAGTAGTATGCAGAAAGATGTCCTGGATATAATTGGACGGCCTCATCTTCTAGCCCGTCATAAAAATAGAAAACATTGAATAAGTTTACATACAATGGAAAAGGGATATTCTTGTTATAAACAACTATTGAACGCCCTCCTGGGGTAATGTTCATGGAAGCACAAATTACGGAAAACGTTTTTTTGTTCTAATGCAGCTAGCAAACACTTAGACAATTGTCTTGGATGCCTTGAGGCAACCGCTGCACAGATGTTATTCTCTTAGCACTGCCCAGGATGTGCGTGTAGCGTGAAGATAAGCTACGGACTCGGAGTGACACTATCTCCGCAATGCTCTACGATCCTGTTAGAACGGGACCTACGGTTTAAAGGGGATTCCGAACCACTAAAAACATCCATGGCACCGCCGGGACTCGAACCCGAAACCTGTGGTATCACTCGGCTATTCAGGCCCATAAGGAGAAAGTTGGAGTTAACAATTTTTGATGTGTTTATTTAATACTTTTATCTATTGATGTAACAATTTCACACTACTAAATGTATTATCGAACATATTTGTTCTGTTCAATTTATAATTAAAAACTTATTGGTTTGTAAAAGCATTTACATACACATATTAAAAAGGATATATGTACGATATATAAAAGAAGATTTTTTTAAGTAATTTTATTACGATACTTTTTTCAGGGCGTTCTTCTACATTGTTTTAGCAGGGTAGTCAGGGCTGGATTTGGATGAAAAGAGACCCTAGGCTATTCTACTTATGAGGCCCTTTCACCTCCCATTTTTAAGTTTGTAAATTACATGAGAGATAATAAAATACATCATTACTGTATCAATACTTTAAATGAAACATGTTGTGATGGGTACTAAGCTTTATAAAAAATGTGGCACGAATAATAAATAAAAAAAAAGTCCAGAACACTTATTTGGAAATTTATTCTCAGCACCCTATGTAGTACTTGTAACAATAACTAATCAAACATAACACACAGCAATTTACAAAGAAACAAAATATGCATTAAAAATTATCATATTTTCTACCAAATTAAATAAAATATATTCAATACATTGAAGATTAAAGCAAATTCAATTCAGATAAATTTAATTCATAATATTCACATTTAAAGTTTAAGTATGAATTATTATGAATTTTAAGTTTTAAACTAAACCAAAAATTTAACTTTATTCAAACAAAATCCATATCACAAAAAAAGAAAATATCAAATTGTATATCACATTAAATTTTATGTTAATAGCTGTTTTATTTGAGAACTGATTCAATCCAAGTATACATTCAAACGAAATAGTAGATTAAAAAAAAATTCTAAACTTTTTCACACGCATTTGCTAACAATTTGTATGTAGGCTTCTATTGATCTTGAGGCCCTAGGCTGAAGCCTAGTTAGCCTATAGGAAAATACAGCCCTGAGAGTATATTAATGGAACACTACTACCAACAGTTCAAGCCTCAGGCAATGTGAAATATTTTTTAACAGTATACACAGATGTAAACTAAATTTTTCATTAGATTTATTTAGTTTATCATTTAAAAAAATAATAAATTAATGAGATCACATTTCCACTATCTTTCCAGTGAAGAGATTCACGTTGCTGTTGGTGTCGATGATCATGAAAAGGAAAGGATGATCCACAGTGAATTCAGGTTCGTAAACCATGCATCTGTTTTGTATCATCACAGCAGTGGCCGCGGCGGCTACAGTACCCTCTTCATTCACTTCGATCACTGCTTTGTGGACCACATCAGACACATTTAGGTCGGCGCAGTCGCTCATGCCGCTCAGATCCGCCCCCTTCCTCGAAGGCTCGGCGCATGCCTAGAGCTTGGAACGCTTCTTTCAAACTTTTCGAGTATTCCAATCGAAATTTGGGGAGGGAAACTTCAACTTTCACCTTACGCATCTTCTTGGTAAGATCTTCCAAAAATTGGGTGTCAACTGTGCCATCACCTCTTCCAAGCCTTGATGAGAACGGGGCAGGAGAATCAACATGGCGATGTCCTTGTCCTTTGTAAGGCAGTTGCAAAGCCGAGAAGGCTTCTTCTTCTGCATAGTAGAAACGTTCTTTAAGATGCATCATGTCAACCTCTTTGGCTTGGTCTTTGTCGCCATGGTTGTAGAAATTTTGAAGGCGAGTGGAGTCTTTGCTAAACTGGTGTTCCCACCTACCTTTGAAGTACACTGCGTTCAGAAGGATGACCACTACTAATGGATCCAGTCTGTCCACGAGTGTGCCAATCATTCCTCGAGTCTTGTCCTCCACCCAACCATTGACGCGACCTACTGCCGAATTGGGGTCCTTGGCGATGTCCACCTGCATAAACATGGCGCGGAAGGACTTCTGGAGGACATATTTGTACTCTTCCTTGGCGGGAAATCCTTCTTGGATCAGTAGGGCGTTGGCGCACTCTAAGCTGAATGCTTCCGAAGACTTTTCCAGAGATGTCAAGAAGACGTCGAACGCGTTCGTGAGATCTTCCCGAGAGATATCCTTGAGGCCCATGACCTCACTGATCTCGCAGGCGGTTTCTGAGGCGGTTCCGCAATATAGCATGGATACGGCATTTGCTATGCTGAAGGGAGAGATGAAGATATTGGCGGGATCTTTATGAGAGAGCTCTCTGAGCAGGCTGAGGGCAAGGTGGTGGCTGACTTGGGATGCTATCTGGGTACTTTGATTTGCCTAAAAAATGAACACAATAAGATAAATTATTGATATCGATTGATTCAAAAGTGTATTGATATTGATATCGATTGATTCAAAAAATGATAAATTGATATTGATATCGCTTGATTCAAAAATGATAAATTGATATTGATATTGATTGATTCAAAAATGATAAATTGATATTGATATCGTTTGATTCAAGAATGATAAATTGATATATAGATTGATTCGAAAATGATAAATTGATATTGATATCGATTGATTCAAAATGATAAATTGATATTGATATCGAATGATTCAAGAATGATAAATTGTTACTGATATCGAATATTTTATTGAATTTTGTCAAAAATCAAAGCATTTTCTGCAAATAAAGGCTTATTAAGGTTTGATACAACCAATGTGTTGATTATGCTTCTTTTACCAAAAGAAAGTACTTAATTGATTTAGGTATTGAATTATATATATGGATGAAATACAGGGTGATTAAAATTAAAGTCCCCTTTCAAAATGCTGTTAAAAAAGAACCACTCGTCACAATGAGTTAAAATTTGAACTGAAGATATTAGAAGAAAATCAAAACGGTACGGCATAAAAAAAACGATTTTTCCCATCCAATTTGGTATGACCTTGTAGTGGTGGATGGGCTTTCCTAACAGTATCACAACTGTTGAATGACTTGGAAGTCCTTCAAAAACACGAAACAATCAAGCACATTGAAGACTACGGTTGGTTTAATGTGCAACTCATGCCAAATACGTTGTAATGTCGATTCAAAATATCACTGGCAGAAAAATTCAGTTTCTTTATGCCGCTCACAACGACATTAATAGATGGCGCTGTTAATTATTAAAACGTTACTAGAACTTCTTTTTAGATGCCGTACCATTTCCCCCTTCTTCAAGTATCCTCAGTACAAATTTGAACTCATTGTGATGAGTGTTTCTTTTTACAGCAAGACTTTAATTATAAATACCGTGTACAGATGATTTTTTTTTTTTCGTAACACCCGAGAATTTTTAAAAAAATCTTTTTTGTTATCCCTAAAAATGTCCTACTGTATGATTTTTAAAATAAAAATGGAATATTGTGATACTAGCAACAGTCTCTGTTATCACTCTTCCTGACTAAATACTAAAATCGAATGAGACATAAAAAAGAAGGAAGAAATAAAAGAAAATTGTTGGACAACTATCTTATCGTCCTCAACAGTCATACGTTTAAAGAAAATAATAATAAAAGATAATATAAAAGTGCGAATATTTAGAGCAAAAGAATATTAA
This sequence comes from Caerostris extrusa, assembly GCA_021605095.1. Lineage (NCBI taxonomy): Eukaryota > Metazoa > Arthropoda > Arachnida > Araneae > Araneidae > Caerostris > Caerostris extrusa. The sequence goes on from BPLR01020021.1 coordinate 46,316, forward strand.
GAATAAAAGTAAGAATACTTAAAAAAAAGAATACTGAATAGACCAAGACTTACAGTTTAAAGTGGATTCCGAACCACCATACATGACACCCCTGGGATTCGAACCCAAAGCCTATGGTACAGAGCGCCAGAGAGCTAGCCACTCGGCCAATATTTAATATTAAAAACAACGAATATTTAGAACAAAAGAATACCGAGAATAAGAGTAAGAATATTTAATATTAAAAAGTACGAACGTTTCGAACAAAAAGAATAGTGAGAATAAAAGCAAGAATATTTAATATTAAAAAGCACGAATATTTAGAACAAAAGAATATTGAGAATGAAAGTAAGAGTATTTAATATTAAAAGTACGAATATTTAGAACAAAAGAATACTGAAAATAGAAGTAAGAAATTCAATATAAAAGTACGAATATTTAGAATAAAAGTAACAATATTTAAAACAAAAGAATACTGAATAGATCGGGACCTACGGTTTAAATTGGATTCCGAACCATTAACAAACATACATGACACCCCTGGGATTCGAACCCAAAGCCTATGGTATCGAGTGCCAGAGAGCTAGCCACTCGGCCAATATCTAATATTAAAACGTACGAATATTTAGAACAAAAGAATACCGAGAATAAAAGTAAGAATATTTAATATCAAAAAGTACGAATATTTAGAATAAAAGTAAGAATATTTAATATTAAAAAAGTACGAATATTTAGAATAAAAGTAAGAATATTTAATATTAAAAAGTACGAATATTTAAAAAAGAATACTGAATAGACCGGGACCCACGGTTTAAATTGGATTCGAACCACTAGCAAACATACATGACATCACTGGGATTCCAACCCAAAGCCTATGGTACCGAGTGCCAGAGAGCTGGACTCGGCCAATATTTAATATTGAAAAGTACGAATATTTAGAACAAAAAGAATACCGAGAATAAGAGTAAGAATATTTAATATTAAAAAGTACGAATATTCAAAAGAAAAGAATATTGATAATAAGAGTAAGAATATTTAATTTTTAAAAGTACGAATATTTAATATTAAAAAGTACGAATATTTAGAACAAAATAATAGACCGGGACCTACGGTTTAAAGTGGATTCCAAACCACTAACAAACATACATGACACCTCTGGGATTCGAACTCAAAGAGCTAGCCACTCGGCCAATATTTAATATTAAAAGGTACAAATTCGCAGAATAAAAGAATACTGAAAATAAAAGTAAGAATATTTAATATTAAAAAGTACGAATATTTAGAACAAAAGAATACTGAGAATGTAAGTAAGAATATTAGATATAAAAAAAGTACAAAATACAAAAGAACAAAAGAATACTGAGAATAAAAATAAAAAGTTAGAATATTTAATATTAAAAGTTAGAATATTTAATATAAATATTAAGAATATTTAATATAAAAGTAAGAATATTTAATATAAAAAGTAAGAATATTTAGAACAAAAAGAATACTGAAAATAAAAGTATGAATATTTAATATTAAAAAGTACGAATATTTAGAATAAAAGCAAGAATATTCAACATAAAAGTAACCAGTTTTAGAAATTTTCACCTTTAATCCCGACGAGAAAAAAACCTTAAAATTTTTAACGATACAGTTTTCATTGCAAACAAACTATTCTAAATTTAAAAGCAAATTATAAGCAGAGCATTTCAAAACATTCCAGGATCGTTAAGAAAAAATACATCGCGGCACAGATACGAATAGTTAAAATTGTTCAATACTTACTCCCATTTTACAATACGTGTTTCTTATTTATTTATCCATTATTTTATTAATGTATTTGCTCACATAATTTATGAGCTTTGTAAACAAACTCTCGAATTAGAAACCTCACTGCTCCGATATCAGACTGCGGCGAAAGAAAGCCGGCAGCCAGCAATCGATGACGCCACTCTAACGTCACCTACAGACACGTGACTTCTGACGAAACGGCCACATTCAAGGTCGACTTTTGAAACCTTGACTTTACCTTCTGTGCGTTTGTAGACGCTGCGATAAAAACTGCACAATGAAACAATCTGCATGGAGTAAAATAATTAAAATTTAATTAATTAAAATTAAAATTAACTTAATTAAATTTAAAATTAATTTAATTTAATTAAAATTAAAATTAAAATTTTGTTATGAAATAGATTTTTCCACAGAAGTAGCACGAACAAATTTGAAATCAATGTAAATAACCTGACTTTTTTCTTTCGTAACGTAAAAGCATTTTTCAATTCCTTCTATTAGCTTACACTCTCCCTATACGTACCTTGTTCAGATTTTCAATCGTTCATAAAACACCTTTCATACATCCACTCACGTTCAAATACATTTCTATTGAACTTGTAGTGGACGACACTGGATGTGAATACAGTTTTTCCAAATATTAATTCATTCATTAAATTTAATCAATTAATTTTTTTTTTTTTTTAGATTTAAGTTGCATGTATCTACCCATAGATGGCGCCAGATAAACTTAAAAAATGAATGAAAATTGTTTATAAAGGACTTTCTGCAATATAGTGAAAAAAAAAGTACGAATTGATTTAAATTTTTTTTTATATTACTTATTGTCTACATTAATACTTACGTTTAGTGAGAGAAAAACTGTTAATTTTCGTTAACGGTGTTAACCATTCTTTTTCTAATTTAAATTAACGGTTAATTTTAAACTTTTAATTGAATACTGATTTTGTGTTGCTTTTAGTGTAAGTGTGTCAACACGAAAACCAGAGAATATCAACAGAGGATAAAGAAGTGTTGTGACTCATTCTCAGTGTCCGGCAATGCAAATGGACACGCCAATCTACTCATTGTTGAGGATTTGGTTTGGTTTGTCGCTCTACGGTCATCTTGTGCACACTTTGGGCTAAACAGACTGGGACCTACAGTTTAACGTGGATTCTGAACCACTAGCAATCCATGCCACCGCCAGGATTCGAACCTGAAGCTGGGACACCCAAAGCCAGAGTCACTTGGGCACCAGTCCGGGCACTGTTGTTATGGAACCCGCGTAGGTAGAAGTCTGACTTGGCTGCGAGTCGCTGATGAAGGGGGACAGTACCTTCAGGGAGGACCGCCCATCCACGTATTAACCCGGAAAATGCTCACCAGGTTGTCCAGCCGAGGCAAGAAGCTGAACATCCCAAACATCATCGAGCCTCCCTTTGAAATGATGTCTACCAATAATGCCGACAGTGGGGCCTGAATGCCCGAGTGGCTAGCGCATCGGTACCACAGGTTTCAGGTTCGAGTTCCGGTGGGGCCATGGTTGTGTGGGGTTCGAATCACTTTTTAAACCGTAGGTCCCGGTCCTAATATGATCACAGAGCGTTGCCATTGGTAATGCAAAGTGGATCTTAACGTCCCCTGTGTAATGCAGCGGTTGCCTTAAGGCATCCAAGACTAAGCTGCCTAAGTGTTTACCACCAGCATTAGAACAAAAACAAGAATTAAAAAAATAATGCCGGCAGAGGATTGAACCTCAGTTCTCATGCTCGGAGCGCTGTGGCTCTCGATACCACACGTCAGATATACCATGAATCAGGAATAAATGGGTAGTTTTATTTCGGTAGCGAGCGTCAGTTGGTGTTATGGAATTTGATTATATTGACATCAAGAATAACCACCATAAAATTATTAAGTTTTCGTAGCTCAGTAAAATTATTAATCACTCGTAGCTCAGTGGCAAGAGGGTGAATTTGGTGGTTTTGTTGTAGACACTATTTCAAAAGAGAAGCCTCGATGGCGTTTGGGATGTTCAGCATCTTGCCTCCTTAGTAGGACTGCTACTACATCACACGACATCACTGTGTCTAGAGCAGAGTTGCCCTTTAGAGTTTGGGAGTAATGATGTGGTTAGAAGTCTGATTAGGTTCTGCGATGAGACCACGACCATATCATAACAAAGTGAATTCGAACCACTACAAACACCCCATGGCACCGCAGGTACTAGGGAACCGAAACCTATGGTATATCTAGCGTCACAGCTCTAGCCACTCCGGCCAACAGACTCCCGTTAGTAGGACTGCCTTGTGTTAAGTTTTTCGTATTTTCTCTCGCACAACACGCCAAGTCAGGCTTCTGTCTACGAGTGTTCCATCGCAACAGAAATTGTCCTACCCGTTCCTCCTTCGAGACCACTCGGGTTCTTGGACTTGGACTTAGTCTAGATATTCTGCTTTGTCGACCAAGTGGGATAAGAGAGCAACAAGCGAAATTATTTTTGCACGGCATAATTTTAGTAATATGCGGTAATATACATATTCCTCAATTCAAATCCCATGCGTTTTAGTTTGCACTTTACTTTTAATAAAAGGGGAAAATATTAAGGAAATTATTTTAATAATTTTTTATAACAATTATATTTATTTAAAATAATATTAAAACAATTTTGAAAAAACGAATTAAGGCGTTGAAGGAATGAAATGAATTAAATGCAAACATAGACAGCTGAACATATAGAATTTAAAAAATTCGCCGCTTCACGCAAAAAAATAATTTCTGCTTATTGTTACACCGCATCCATGGCGGTCGACAGCAACATCTGAATGAAGTCCAATTCAAAAACTTCTGTGATTACTCATGGAAGGAGGGAACGGGTAGGACAATTTCTGTTGCGATGAAGCAAACATAAACAAGTCAGACTCTACCTACGGGTGGCATCCATTCAAGCATGACTACTTTACCACCACTTCCTCCTCCTTCTGCATGAGACCCAGGTTCTTGGACTTGGTCTAGATGTTTAAGTGGGAATCAATTGC
>BPLR01020022.1:0-101682 GCA_021605095.1 Caerostris extrusa
TAATATTCAATTAACATAAACTGAATAATAAATATTAATCATCAATACTTTCAAGAAATAGGAAAAAGCCTCTACTTTTATCCATAGTATGGTTTTGTTTCATAATTTTTAGTACTTATAAAACCTTCTTTGATATGCATCTTCTTATACAAGTACAATTTAGAACGGTGCAGGATACTTCAGCTACTGTAATGAAAAACTTCTTGAATTTCCTTTGCTGGTAGAAAATGCATTTTACTGTACTTCATTGACATTTTTCTTTTAATATATCTTTTGAGATAGACGTCTTATCTACGAAAATATTTTCTCCCTGTGATATTTCTGATGTAATGCCTAACACTGCTGAGGAAAATTCGTAAACCTCTATAATAATTTTCTTTTAAATACTGAGACAATAAATAAAACAAGAGTTCTATTTTCATTTGCAATTTTGCAATGATACATCAATAAAATTGTGCATATTTTTGTTGTGTATATCTTCATTTTTGTAATCAAATAATTGAATAACTAAGATTTATTGAAAAGTATTGATATTTATATTTATATAAATTATGATAAATGATAATTCGTTGATTAAATATTAATTCGTATGGTTTGAAAAGTTTAAATTCGTACAAAAGTTAATACATTGTTTTGAGACAATACAGCCGCTTATCATCAACGAGGAAACAATACATTTAGCTTTAGAATTGATATTTTTATATGGTTTAACATTGCTTAAAGATGAAATAAAACATAGTGTTTGATAATAACCATAAAATGATATGTTAAGACAAAGAATAACGCTTTTACCTACCAAAAGAAGTTTTTCTGTTATGTTTTTCGCACTGAGTGAAGAAGTAAAAAGAAAAAGACGTGGCTGATATCATTTTTATGGGTTTATATTACATGGACATAGATATAACCTCGAAGCGATATTTTTAAGGCGTAGAGTAACACTTTTTAATTACCATGAAATAATTGTCAATTGAAGGATTTCTTTGTTGGTTTGAAGGTACAAGAAATTTTTTTAAAAAATGAGGTTGACGTGGAGGAATCTATAGTATAGTAGTTAATAAATAGTATCCATATAGAAAACACATACTAAAGAAGAATAAAACAATAAAAATGATATGTTAGGCAAACTTTAACACTTTTAACTGCCAAAGAATTTTTTGCTTTCTGTTATTTATTCATTAAGCGATGTATAAGGTAGAGAGAAAGACGGTTGATATCTTTGTTATGGGCTTGTTACATGGACAAATAAATCTCGAAATGATATTATAAGGTAATTCTCAATACAAACGAGAGGTAATTCCTCAATTCAAACATCTTCGCTACTGTGTAAAAGGTACTAGAAAATTATTTAAAAAAAAAAAAAAAAAAAAAAAAAACCACGAGGCTGATAGTGGGATATATAGCCGTACCTGATACTTTACCCGCGTTTTGCGCCGATTCAAATCCGAATGAGTTGCTCGAAAATTTGCTATTGACTTTTACTTCAAATATATGCTTATTTAATAAAATATTTCAAATAGGTAATAATTTTTCTAATATAATTTATAAGGTTTTATAAGTGCTTCATAAAAAATTTTATAATCAAATAAAAGTTTTTCAAATAAATGCTTATTTAAAAAGTCACATGGCTGATATCTTTTTTATGGGTTTAATAACTTGGCTAACTAAGTTTATTTTTAGTATCTTACACAAACTGAGATAAAATTCGAAATGATATTTTGGCTTAGACTAACACTTTTAATCACTGAGTTAATTCTCAATTGAAATTTCTTTGCTACCGTGAAGGCACTAGAAAATTAGAAAGAAAAAAAAAAAAAAAAAACGAGGTTGATAGTGTGATGTATAGCCGTACCTCATACCTTACACGCGTTTTGCGCCGAACCCAAATCCGAATGAGTTGCTCTGAAAATTCGCTAATGATATAAAAGGTGAGCAAGCTTTATACACCTGTCGAAACGGGAAAGAACCGTGTCGTTGTGTTCCGACACGGAGTTGAGTGTCTTTTTATTTTTAAACCCACATTGGCCCATTCTGTCCACATATAAAACACTACTTAAAAGTAGAATAAAACACTTTATTTAAAGTAGAATAAAACACTTAAAAGTAGAATAAAATACTTACTTAAAGTAGAATAAAACGCAAAATGATATATTAAAGGCAAACTTTAACTGCCAAAAAATTTTTTGTGATTTACTCACTGAGCAAATGTATAAAAGAGAGAGAGAGAGAGAGATTTGCTGACATGGCTTATGTTATATGCACATATAAATCTCGAAATAGTATTTTAAACACCTTTAATTACCGAGGTAATTCTCAATTCAAACACAACTACTTCGCTACCGTGAAAGGCACTAGACAATTAGGGGAAAAAAAAAAAACCGAGGTTGATAGTGTGATGTATAGCCGCCCTCATACCTTACACGCGTTTTTGCGCCGAACCCAAATCCGAATGAGTTGCTCTGAAAAATTCGCTAATGATATAAAACTCTGAGCAAGCTTTATACACCTGTCGAAACGTGGAAAGAACCGTGTCGTTGTGTTCCGACACGGAGTTGAGTGTCGTCTTTTTATTTTTAAAACCCACATTGGCCCATTCCGTCCGCGCAGAAAACGTCTCCACGTAGAATCTATACTTATCGCGCCAGGGGAGAAAAATCTTTTTTTTTAAAACCCCTCTTCCTCAGATTTTTCTCGCTGATTCATCGGTCGTCTGTTTTGTCACTCAACTCTTTTGGTTCGAACCTCCCCCGGTTGCTTTTTTCTAAGTGGCGGAAACAAACGCTAAAAACAGATTAGAGCCTTCCAGATTAAAAAAATTAAATAGTAAATAAATGAAAATAAAAAAGGCAACAGCAGGCATGGGAAAAGGAAGGAGGGAGGGGATCAGTGGCAAGAAAAACATTTATCCTACGCGTTGAGAGAATGCTCAGACAGCTCAAATCTATCTTCACAGCAATCTTTCTTTCTTCTTTTCAGTTCTCTGTATTTGTGTGTTTTTTATTTTTATCTGAAACCTTTTATTTTCATTTCGGTCTTTTCAAGATAGACGCAGTTGCAATTAAGAGTGGATTCAGTTCCTCGTAAATATTGCGGTGTTCGTGAAATACTGTTAGCAGTAAACATTAAAGTAAAAAAAAAAAGATGACCAGTTGAATCGGATATAATAATCTATCAATAAATTTTTCATTGCCTGTGATTAATTTGTAATATATATTTTTTCTCTTTGTTCACTTTTACACTGTTGATTCCTTTTTTATTTTATATATTATAAATAACTTAAATTGGTCTGGAAATTAATTTCAAGGATTGTGTTTTATATAAGGCTTGCCTTTTTTAAATGTAAACTTTAAAAACAAAATGAATGAACTAAATTAATATGTATTTGTTTTTTTATTTTCTTGAGCCTTTTATTTTCATTTCGGTCTTTTCAAGATAGACGCAGTTGCAATTAAGAGTGGATTCAGATCCTCGTAAATATTGTGGTGTTCGTGAAATACTGTTAGTAGTAAAAACATTAAGTAAAAAAAGATGGCCAGCTGAATTGGGTGATAATCGATAAATAAATTTTTTATTGCTTGTGATTAATTTATAATATTTTTTTCTCTGTTCACATTTACTGTTGTACATTTTTGATTATATTCTATATTTTATAATTTTTTTTTTTTTTTGGTACGTATTCTTTTGGGTTATTTAGTGTCTAGGGCTCCATCTCCGATATGGTAGGATAAATACAGTTGAAACGATGAAATTGCCCAGAATATATTAACAAATACAATAAAATTACTTGCAATCATAAACAAATAAAAGAAAACTATTTAAAAAAGTTAAATTAAAATTTTGTATGCACGCTTTAAATCATAATTGGGAAAGTAAGGGTCAATCTTCTGGATTGCAGTATTTTCAGGATTAATAAGCGTATCAAAAAATTTAATAGAGATGTGTTTAAGAAAATCTTTAAAACTTAAAATTTGTCAAATTTAAATTCATTTCAAGGATGGATGTCTTATTTATTGAAGGCTTGCCTTTTTAAAAATAAACTTTAAAACAATAGGAATTAACTAAATTAATATGGACTATCATCATCAGTGGTGCAACATCCCCCTTGGTGGGCCAAGGCCGTCTGCCTACTGGGAGATTACGAGAAAGGAGACGTTTTTGTTTTTACGGTGTAGGATTGTCAGCCCTACGCCCAACGCTCTACAGTCATATTAGAACGGGACCTATGGTTTAAAGCGGATTCCGAACCACACAAACATTATGGCATCGTCGAATTTGAAACTTGTGGCACCGAACGCCAGAGCGCTAGTACTCGTCTATGTGCTATATTTATATCAAATTAATATGTATTATTATACTATATTTATATCAAATTAAAGTGTATTATTATGCTATATTTAAAAAGGGGACTAGTTGAATGGGATATAATCTATCAATGCATTTGAGTATTGCCTGTGATTAATTTACAATATTTTTCTCTCTGTTCACTTTTACACTGTTGGTTCATTTGTGGTTATTTTCTATATTTTATAAATGAACTTTAAATTAGCCTGGAAATTCATTTCAATGACTGGTGTCTTATTTATGTAAGGCTTGCCTTTTTAATTATAAACATATTGGAATTATTTAAATTAACATGTACTATGTTTACTTTTCGTTTGTTTATTCTTTCAGTAATTTTTTACTACTTATTTATCAAAAAGGTAGTAAATTTTGTAAAACATATGTTTTACTGACATTTGTTTACACTAATTTATTCATAAATGCATCGTATATTAAGATGAATATAATACAGACAACCAATTAGGATCAAAGTTCTTCTTAGACGTGTAGATTTCTTTCTTTCTTATTGATATCTAGGACTGTATCAAATTTTTCTGAATTTGTGATTTATTTTATGTTAGCATTTCGGTTATTATAACAATGTAATAAATCTTATACCGCGATTTTTCCTTATTTTAAACATGTACCAGACTATAAATATTTTACAGAAATATTTATTTCTGTAAAGGATCACTAATGAAGGTCTTATGAATGATTTCTTAAGGTCTTACTAATGAAAAAAATAATTATAATAACTAATTCGCTGTCTGCGTTGGATATGATTAGGTAGAGTGATGTTTATTTCTGTCTGGATTTATTTTTCAAATAGATTTGATTTAGCAGTTTTTGGCATTAAAGGCAGTATGTCGATGAAGTATGTACTACACTATTATTAGCTATTAATTTATAATAGCGCTTGTATATATATACAGGGCATATATTATATATTAACGTTTATTTGAACTACATGAATTAAGCTTAGTTATTAAATATTATATGCTGCTGAAAATAATTAATATTTGAAAATTATAAATTAACACGAATACCCCAAATTTTTTTGTTATTACCAGATACTGCTAATTCATATTCTATTTTTCCTTTTGTTTTTATATTTATTTTGCTTTTTTTTTTTTTTTTTTTTTTTATTTTAGTTGTATATATTTAAAATTACAAACATGTCAAAATTGAACAAAAAAAAATGCATAACATGATCAAAGTTTTTATTTATTTTTGAAATTTTTATTGTTCAATACAGTTCTGTAAAAGCGAATATTATATATAGCCAAATAAAACTTCTATAAAATTAAATATTTCAGAATTATTTCACTTTTTTTATTAGAAACAACTTTCTTGAAAATTTTGTATACAATGAGCAATTAATAATTAGGTATTTTAAATTAATTCATCCTTAGCATTTCATGCTTGTGAGAAATTATAATTTGCTAAATACTGCATATAATTAATCTTAACTTCTAATTATCAAATTTAATTAAAAACGACAAAAATGTTACTTATATATGCATGAGAAATAACGGTTAATATATTGCTGTGTTTAAAGGTTTACAATAATATGCATACAAATTTTCCTTACTGGATTATTAAGTTGTTTGTTCTTCTAATTAAAACATTATAATATTATTAAAATTTTTATCACTTAAAATTGAATATTTTCCATTGCTTAAAAATGTAATTAATTTTTTATTTGTTTTATCTTCGAATAACTCTCATATTGTAAATCATCTATTAAAAATAATTGAACTCATTTCCATTTAAAAGAACTGTGAAGTTATTTGATTTTCGATTTAGCTGATCGGGATTAAAATACATTTTAAACTAGACTTATGATTGAAAACCATTGAATTGATTACAATTTATTGTAACTTTTTATCCATATTTTAACTCCAAGTTAGTCAAAACTTATAAGAGTGACAAGACATGTCTGTATATGTTTATAAATAACAGCCTTACGCAGCGATCTATAGTACAGGGATTTAAAGAACATAAATCCATCTCCAGAACTCCAGAACTGAATCCATTTCCATTTAAAAGAACTGTGAATTTATTTGACTTCTGATTAAGCTAACTGATCGGATTAAAATACATTTTTTAAACTGGACTTATGATTGAAAACTATTGAATTGATTGTAACTTTGGTGCGGTGCCATGAATATTGTAGTGGTTCAGAATTCACTTTAAACCGTAGGTCCTGATCTAATGATCGTAGAGCGTTGTGGGGATAGTGTTACTCTAGTCCTGGAGTCTAGTTACTCCTTGCTTTTGGCATAAAGATAACTGTCTCTGTATTGTCAGCTGTATTAGGAAATTGTGCCTACTAAATCAATTAATGAATTTTAACTTTTTATCTATATTTTGACTACAAGTCAGTCAAAATTTATAAGAGTGATAATGCATGTCTGTATATGTTTATAAATAACAGACTTACGCAGCGACATATAGTTCCATCTCCTGAACTCCATAATTGAACTCATTTCCATTTAAAAGAACTGCGAATTTATTTGACTTCTGATTTTGCTAACTGATAGGATTAAAATACGTTTTAAACTAGACTTATAATTAAAAACTATTGAATTGATTACAACGTTTTATCTATATTTTAACTTCAAGTGAGTCAAAATTTATAAGAGTGATAATGCATGTCTGTATATGTTTATAAATAACAGACTTACGCAGCGACATATAGTTCCATCTCCTGAACTCCATAATTGAACTCATTTCCATTTAAAAGAACTGCGAATTTATTTGACTTCTGATTTTGCTAACTGATAGGATTAAAATACGTTTTAAACTAGACTTATAATTAAAAACTATTGAATTGATTACAACGTTTTATCTATATTTTAACTTCAAGTGAGTCAAAATTTATAAGAGTGATAATGCATGTCTGTATATGTTTATAAATAACAGACTTACGCAGCGACATATAGTTCCATCTCCTGAACTCCATAATTGAACTCATTTCCATTTAAAGGAACTGTGAATTTATTTGACTTCTGATTTTGCTAACTGATAGGATTAAAATACGTTTTAAACTAGACTTATAATTAAAAACTATTGAATTGATTACAACGTTTTATCTATATTTTAACTTCAAGTGAGTCAAAATGTATAAGAGTGATAATACACGTCTGTATATGTTTATAAATAACAGACTTACGCAGCGACATATAGTCCACAGGGATTTAAAGAACATAAATCCATCTCCAGAACTCATTCCCTTACCGCCGATCTGCACCAAAATATCTCATCTTGATGCACTTACGGGAGCTAGAGTTGCTGTTTTCACGCATCCCAGCCTCACCTCGCTCTTCTTTTTATAATTAGAAACACGCATGCACTGTCTTCCCTCTCTCTCTCTCAAAGAAAGACCTATTATTTCTCTGAGAGCTGTTCTCCGGAAAGATTTGACAATCTTTCCAAATAACGAAACACATTACACGAAACATCTACGCATTCCTGCCAACAAGCGACACTGGTGTTCCTTTTTTCTTATCCCCCCATGCCTCCGTGTTTTTCTTTTTCTTTCCTTTTTTTTTTTTTTTTAATCTAGCATAAACACGTTTATTTTTAAACTCCTTCTGTATGTGTGTGTGGACGGGGACAACCTTTGAGAAGATCTTCTCGAAACCTAGAGGCTTGGCGAGTTGATGCAGGAGTTGGCAGGACTGGCACGCTGTCTCATTTAACAGAGTTCTGGCACTTCGCCGCTCTGGGGACTAAGCTTAGAGAGAGAAGAGATAAAGGATTTCGCTTTTTAAACGAGTCGGTGATGACTAAAACGCCAAGAAGAAAGAAAAAAAGTATTTGTTCCCCTTTCTCGGATTATATTGGATGTACTGTCGTCGTGTAGCCTACTGATCTCAATTATGCTCGGAGGATAGGAGGCGTTGGCGAAGATACAGACGTCTACAAATTGGCGGATGGAAAGAAATTGCTGTGGTGACGTATCTGCTTTATAAACAAAAAAAAAAAAAATAAAGAGCGTTCGTCTGTGCTTTGAGTTTTAGTGAAGATGACTCCTTTTCATTGAGATTTTTTTTGTCTTCGTTTGGTTGTTGTTCTAATAATTGGTAGATGGAGTGATATATTTATGATACTCTGCTTAGATTTTATGTGGTTGCAATTGTCTGTTGGTTAAAAATTTTTCGTGTTTTTTTAATAGCAATTGGCATTGTCCATTTTTTGTGGAATTGTCATTGTCCGTGTTTGTTTAAAATAAAAAACACGATATATATTAAATAGTGGAATTGTGATACCAACTTACCAGCATTTCGATTAACCAGCCATTCAGCTCATAAGATAGATTAATGGTTTTCTGCTTTTCAATGAGATTTTTTTGTGTGATTCGTTTGGTGGTTGTTGTTCTAATAATTGGTGGATGGAGTGATATATTTAAGATACTCTACTTGTACTTTATGTGGTTGCATTAGTGTTATCGTCTGTTGGTTAAAAATTGTTCGTGCTTTTTATGGAATTGGCATGATCGTGTTTGTTTAAAATAACAATCACGATATGTATTAAATAGTGGTATTTTGATACTAACTTACCAGCATTTCGATTAACCAGCTCGTAAGGTGGATTAATGGTTTACTCCTTTTTAGTAAGATTTTTTATGTGTTTATTTGGTTGTTATACTAATAATTGGTAGTTGGAGTAAAATATTTATGATACTCTTACACTTTATGTGATTGCATTTATGCAATTGTCTGTTGGTTAAAAATTGTTCATGGGTTTTTCTTTTTATGCAATTGGAATTGTCCATTTCTGTTTGAAAAAACAAACATGATGTATATTAAATAGTGGAATTTTTGATACTAACTTACCAGCATTTCGATTAACCAGCCATCCAGCTCATGAGATGGATTAATGGTTTTCTCCTTATCATTGAGTTTTTTTATTTGTTCGTTTGGTTGTTGTTCTATTAATTGGTAGATGGAGTAATATATTTATGATACTATACTTATAATTTATGTGGTTGCTTTTGTGCAATTGTCTGTTGGTTAAAAATTTTCGTGTTTTTTTCTTTCTTTCTTTTTTTGTTTTGTTTAATTAATATTTTTCGTGGAATTAGCATTATCCGTTTCTGTTTAAAAACAAACACGATGTATATTAAATAGTGGAATTGTGATACTAACGTACCAGCATTTCGATTAACCAGCTATCCAGCTGATAGCATAGATCTGCCTGATGGCCAATTGGATAGTGCCATTGGTGCTACATGCTTAGGTTTCAAATCCTGGCTGTGTCATGGATGTTTTTGTTAGTGGTTCAGAATTGACATTAAACTGTATGTTCCGGTCTAATTAGCCTAAAGTGTGCACAAAATGACCGTAGAGCGATAAACCAAACCAAATAAACCATAGAATAGATTAATGGTTTTGTATAAAAACACTTTTTTTCCCACAAAGTTTTGGATATTAAATAAAATATTATCATATTTTGTGCTACTCAAAATACTTATGATGATACTTAATTGTTATTGTTCATAAAATAAACATAGATTTCTTTTTATTTTATAAAAAAAGTGAATAAAAGCTATACTTGTTGCTTTTTCTTTTTAATTGATTATTTTGTTATTTGTAAATTTTCAAGTTGTATTCATTGGAAATCTCTTAAATGCAATTAGAAATGAATGTACAGCCACATATTGATTGATGGAAATTGCGATAGAGACTCACTACCTTTTGATGCATAGCTTTGTCTGCTAACAAAACATTTTTTGGTATATATATATAAAAAAATTAAACTACACTCAAAATATCTTTGGAATATCGATTGATGTCGGTAGTGAATTACTTTAGTCCTTTTCTGATTATGGATTTTCGTGAAATAATAGATAATTTATTACGCTAATTTTTGGTTTACACAGTAACATAAGATATGTTAAAAACAACTTCCAATATGCTTTTCAAACAACATCTGACCATGCATGCTATACAAATAACTGTAATTTTTTTCTGTCTGCATTAAATCGATCTGCTTCTTATATGCTGTTCTTTCAAAGAGAAAATGCATTCAATGTAAGAAAAAAATCGTATTACATAGAATTAAAAAAATGTTTTTTTTAAAAGACCAAACGAAAGCCCAAAGAATTAATTTAGACAACAAGGAAAAATTTACTTTTAAATGAAAAGGACGTATTAAAAAAATCAACCCAACTGCAAAACATTTTTTTCTTTTTATCTTAAGATTTAACTACTACTCACCCTAATGAATTAGATTGGATACGTGGGAATTGAGTGGCATGAGGTGAGCACATCTCTACCCCTTCACCCCCACCCCACCGCCCTAAAAAACTGCAAGGTGGGAGGGATCGCAAAGAAGTGCAATTAAAGAGAGGTTAGACGATGCGGAATTAAAACTCCTTTGTTCATTATTCTGCATGGTTCTTGTGTCTTCTCTTAGAAGAACCTGCTGGAAGAACCCCCTCCCCCTCCCCCACTCCAGGCGGGCAGACGATAATTTTTTTTTTTAATTCATCCCCACCCCACGGACATTAAATGAGAGAAAAAGAAAAAAAGAGAGTACGCTTTTAAGGCGATATCTGCCCATTCTTCTGCCTGCTTTTAAGACAGATTAGTTCGTATTTAGAAGGGAAGGTGCCACCCAGATAAGAAACTTTTCTTCCTCCCCCACCCCCTCATACCCTCCTGAACTCATGTGCACATAATTCTTTTAACTTCAAGTTGGAAAAAAAAAAAACAACTGGGGAAAGAGAGAGAGAAAAAAATTGTTAAAATTTTTTTCTTGCCCCCACCCCCTCCCTCGCTAACATGTCTCTAGATCTTATTTTTCTCGTTAGCCGTCGTCTTCATTTCTCTTCCCCCCCCTTGTTCCACCCTCCCCTCTTTTATAAATTCTAATCCTGAAATGTTCAAAAGTGTTACAAAAGAACTAAAGAAGAGAGTATTTAAAAAAATTCTTGTATTTTATTTATATTTTTTTCTACTGTACAATTTTTTTATACTTTTATTATATGCATATATATATATTATTTTTTGCCCACCCTTTCCTAATTTCATCGTTGTCTCCACACTTTATGTATTCCTTTAATTTTCCGGATTTTTTTTTTTTTATTCATTATTTTCTTGAAAAGAAGGAGTAATGATTCTAGTTTTTTCTTTTTTTTTCTTTTCTTTTCTCTCCTCTTTTCTTTTGAAGGAAAAAAAAAAAAATCTGAGATGATGGGGGGTAGGGGGGGATAGAGTAAAAAAAATCGCTTTCGCTCTCCGCCTCTTCTCGTAGGGTAGGGCAGGGGGAGAGGTGGAGAGAAAAGTAAGCAACAATAACAAAGACTACGATAAGGCACATTTATGAAAAAATAATATCGAGAGCTGTATGGAAGGATATAAAAAGACTGAAAGAGCAAAGAAATGGCGGCTTAGGGGTGGGGGAGGTTGGCAAGGGGGTGCGGCGGCGGTGGTAAAAAAAAAATTTCTTCTGACGCAGGAGTCTGGTACAAAGAGGGTTGTTTGCTTTTCAAAAGAATAAAGGAGCTTATCTGGAAGATTGGAGGACGCAAGAAGGGATAAAATATTAATTTTGGGAGAATGAGGGAGCTTATCGTTTAAATATTGATTCGCCTTTGAATAAAAAAAGCAATGGAAGCGACGACTAGTGAGGGCGATAATTAAGTGTAAAGCAAAAATATTCATCGCCCATTCAAAATATTTTAAACGTTTGTGTTGACATCGCCTCAACGAAAGGAGTTTTTTTTTTTGTTCCCTCTTTTTCTTTTATGAGATCTTCCCTCCTCCCTCAAGTACTTAAACACAGTATGAAAATGAGAATATGTAAATGCATCAATGAAAAGTTAGGGATTTTTTTATGTGGGGATGGGGATAAAAAAAAAAAAAATATATATAACAATTAATGCACGACATTTGTTTTAAAGACTTTTCAATTCACTCCGCTATAGTTTCTACAATCCGTTTTTATATGTCTTCGTTTGACTGTAATGAGTTTTATAAATTTATGCTCCCGGTATATTGTTCCGTATGCAAAAATTCTATTCAATCATCTCTTGCTTATCATTATCGTTTTTATAGTTTTGTTTTTATTTGATAATTGAATGCGTGAGATTGAATGCGGTTAAATGAATTTCATTGTCAAAAAATTTTTATCATTAAATATAGAGCGAGATATTTTGTTTTTAATAGTTTTTTGTTGAACGTGAATCGAAAATAGATTAACGGACAAGTTGTTTTTAAAATTTTTAAATATGTAATTTTTAATGAATTATTTATTAAATGATGATTGAAATACTTCTCAATATAATGCGAAGATTTATATTCATGATAATAATTAAAATTTAAAACATACGCTTTTAGTATTTTGCATAGTTGAATGATTTATGTGCGAAGTGTTTCTCCTACTTGTGACAATGTATTATTGTCACAGCCCAGGATTTTATTTGAAATCATATATGCAGCAATAGGGTTTTTACACAAATTTATTCAACAAAATTAGAGGGAGAGATTAGAAACCTTGTAAAATATTATGTACTTACATCATTAACTTTCTCTTTAGAAGAGCTTACATGAAGATATTAAAAATATTTATATGCATAAGAAATAATATAATTTTATTATTTAAAGAATGGCAACTACAAATTTTTAATATTGCACGCTAGAAGACAAAGCAGAAATTTTCAGTAACAAATATCAGCTATTAATTATAAAAATCTTTAAAAAAACAAACATATAATGGCGCGGATTGTAATATAAAATTGCACAAATTAATTATTCAATGACCAATGTAAAACTATGTGAACGCAAAGAGATAAGACAGATACTTGATAAATAATGACTGTTTTTTACGTCAATTGGCATTTTTAAATGGCATGTCCCTTTTTAATGGCAACTACAAATTTCTAATATTACATGCTAGAAGATATAGTAGAAATTTTCAGTAATAAATTTCAGCTGTTAATTATAAAAAAACTTAAATGAATATACATATAATGATATGAACTCTAATTTAAAAAATTGCAAAAATTTATTATTCAATGACCAATGTAAAACTAAGTGAACGCAAAGAGATAAGATACTAAAACCAAATGATGACTGTTTTTATGAAAATGAAATTTTAATGAAATCAAATGTTTCTTCCATCTAATGACTTCTTGTTTTGAAATTCAAGTATGAAAGAATTCTTACTGGAAAATAATTTTCATACAATGTGCAAATAACTTTGTTGTCTTCAATATTATTGAATTTTACAATTATTGAAGCGTTTTTCATTCAAATAATATTATTTTATTGATCATTCGAGTCAAAACGGTAAATATCTTGCTTGACTTTAAAAAAGTAATAGGAGAGAAAAAAATATGTTTTTTTTATATTTTCTTATGATTTTTTAATGAATGAAATAACACGGTATATTTGTTTCTTAAAAACATTATAGAAACTTTTGGATTTTATGAATTTAAAAATTTATTATTATTTTTTCATTAATACAATTATTTTGTCCACATTATGCAATTAAATTTATAATTTTTATATTAATGCTTTTTAAATATAAAATTACTATGAGCTTTATTTCATTCTCACATATATGAAATCAAAGCTAATCTAGAATCTATATATACTTAATTACTTTAATTTCATTTTGGGTTGTTAATTTCATGCTCTACATGTGTCCGTGGTCACATCGTTTGTCTGATTATTTGTTACCTTTTTTCAATTTTTTTCTCTTAAAAATCACTCAGCGTCGAAAAAAGTTGTCGTTATATCGGACCTAAAGTTATCAAGAGACCGATTTGTTACCGATTTGTAGGTTTTACCGATAATGAGATTCTGTTATAATTTCAGATTTTTGACATAAAATTATTCTAATTTTCAGTACTTTTAAATTGATTTTTCTTGCAATTTAAATATTTTTTAAAAATTATTGATACTAAAAGTTCACGTTTAGCAACCTACATTCCATTTTGCTTTATTTTTGGCCTTCTTCTACTACCGAAAGAGAAAATATTCTTGTCAATTGCTTTTCTTTATAACCTGAGAGATCATTAGAATGCGAGTCATTCGAAAAAGTGTAATCATTGGTTGAGTAAATTAGAGAAGGTGTCGCCATCTGCACGTCGAATTTGCAACTTTTTTTTTGCCTGTTATGCTAACCAGGTTTAATTTGCAATTAGAAATTTCATATGGGAAAACTTTTTAAGCAGTGTAAAAGTTAATTTGAAAATTTCACAAGACAAGTTTTGTTCACCTTTTTTAAATTATCACTTTGGGTCCGTTTAGTGATTTTTGTTCTGTGGAAAATATAGAGGTTAGTAACAAACTTTTAATCCCAATGTAGCATAATTTATCTTTTGAAATGAATTTATAAATTCTTACTTTCTTTATTTTTGCTTGCTGACATTCTTTAGGATGGAGATTTTTTTAATAAATGTTACTGTTTATTAATATTATAATAGCATTTCTTTTAAATTCCATCTTTAAAATTAGTAATTATATATATATATATATATAAAAGGCAGATAATTGATATTTTTACTGAATATTATTTAATTTGAAGTATTCTTTACTATTAACTATGTATTATGTACTATTATTATCAGTACTTTATACAATAAACTCAATGAAATTTTGATACTGTTTAGTTTCATTCCATCAAAATCTTAAGCTATATGAATTTAAATTTTTTTTTAAAATTTGATATATTTTTGTTACATAAAAGAAATTATACATATAAAATATTCATAATATTTTAAAATTATTTATAACAGTCCATTTTATTAATTCCTGCTTCCTTTATTATTCTTCCATGTAAATGTTTTTGATGCAAGTGATTCTCCTATAACAAAACAAATTGCCAATTTTTTGTAATTTTTTTTGGTGTCATTTTTAATAATATGTAGCCTGTTAATCTTATGTTACCCATTTAGAAATATTTGGAATAAAAGCGAAAAATACATTATGCAATTCAAACATGTGGTGCTTCTCTTACCAACATCTCGTTGCATTGATAGATTTTTTTTCCTTATAGTTTCTCATCCATTTAAACTATTCATTTCTTCAAATTCACCACGAAATTCGATAAGATACGAAATGTCCGGAGAAATATTTTTTGTCACAAATCCCTTTTTCACATAGTTAAAATTCCGTTGAAAGCAAGAAAAGAAAATGTCGGGAAAACGTTTCGAAATTCACGCAACTGTGCTCCTATCCCACTTTTTTTTATATCCCTTTTCAAGTCCACTTTTTATTTTTAACTTTATATTTTTGTCTTTCCGCGTATTTCCTATGCTATGGACAAGGCTTTCGAGTGTGTCGTGCTATTCTTTAGGCTATTCGCCTTATTCTCTTTCCACCCCCTGGCTCTTCCTTTCTTTCTAAATCCTCCAGAGCTCTCATGAGATTCTGCCAGGATAGAGAGAAGAGATCAAGAAAAAGGAAAAAAGGAAAACCCATCCGGAGAGATGAAACGATTCCCGACTCTTCTCCCGAAAAAGTGGGGTGGTGCTGCTGCAGCCGGGAGTACCGTCCAGGGATGTCCCGGGAGCAAATCTACGCGTCGCCATGGCAACGGTAGCTTTCTCTCTTCCACCCCCTCGGGGAGTGTATGTCCACAATTTTGTTTGGAGAACTCAGCCAATGTCCCCACCCTTCGGCAAACTCCGTCGACCGTCAATGGGCATCGCGGTTAAGAGGGGGCTTTTGCGCTATGGTCAGTGCCTTTTTAGAGGACTCCTGCCTCATTGGCAGCCGAGGCTTTTGTAAACGGCGGGCTGTCAAGGGGAGATCGATCGCTCGCCAAACATCTCTATTAAACAGAGACTTTCTTATTTAAGTTGCCTTCTAATAATTTAGAGTTTAAAAGTCCACCAACTTAAAGTGAATATAGTTTCGTTTTTGGACTATTGTAGTCCTTTCACTTTAATGAGGTGGTTACCTTTTATGATAGGTTCTAATTCATTATATATTTATATAATTTCTATTAAAATGTACAACAATATAATTCTGTGAGTATATATGTCTTAAATATTAAACGATTGATCGCTCGCCAAACTTCTCTATTAAACAGAGACTTTCTTCTTTAGGGTGCCTTCTAATAATTTAGAGTCTATTTCTTGAAGTTTGAACGTCCGCCGACTTAAATTGAATATAGTTTCCTTTTAGGACTGTTGTAGTCATTTGACTTAAATAAGGTGATTACTTTTAGAAAGATTCTAGTTCATTGCATATTTATGTATACACTATTAGGGTTTGCGCTATGGTCAGTGCCTTTTAGAGGACTCCTACCTCATTGGCACCCGAGGCTTTTGTAAACGGCAGGGCTGTCAAGAGGAGATCGATCTCTCGCCAAACATCTCTATTAAACAAAGACTTTCTTCTTTGGGTTGCCTTCTAATAATTTAGTCTATTTCTCAAGTTTAAAAGTCCGCCTACTTAAATGGAATATAGTTTCGTTTTTAGGACGATTGTAGTCCTTTCGCTTTAATGACGTGGTTACTTTTTAGGATAGGTTCTAATTCATTATATATTTATGTATATGCTGTTAAAATATAACACATGAAAACAATATACAACAGTATGATTTTGCGAGCATAATATATGTCTTAAATACTAACTTAAATGTATCATAAAAATTATGATCATAAAAATTATAATTGGTGGGAAATCTTAAAATCATCATAACTTCTCTACGCTTATACAATTCAAGCATTACAAATTCACAATGTTGTTGTTACATTGTTGCTATTACATGTTGTTGTTACATTGTTGCTATTACATATTGTTGTTACATTGTTACTATTACATGTTGTTGTTGCATTACCTGGGGCAGGAAAGCCTATACCAAGCCTAGAAGACCCAGTCGCATGCGACTGGGCCATCGCTAAGGGTAATATGCAGTTTCACTTTAGCGAGGAACTACCTGAGCTAAAGATTGACTAGAGCTTAAGACAACGCTCTACGATCATATTAGACCGGTACCTACGGTTTAAAGTAGATTCGAACCTCTAAAGTGGACTCGAACCTGGAAACTGTGGCACCGAACGCCAGAGCGCTAGATATTCTGCCATTCAGTCCCGAATCACAGAATAACTTATTTGATTCAATGTACATCAAATATAAATGAATTGCTTTCCTACAGCTCAGAATAGCAGTATGACGTGTCACAAGTCGCCGTGTCAAACGTGTCGCCGTTTATTCTGAAAATTTTTTTTTATTTGGAAATATCCTATTTTTCTTTTTTTTTATTTGGTTTATCCTATTATTTAGTCCAACCGTTTTGTATTTTTTCAAAACAGTACATATACATCTACTATATATGGACCGTAAAACATCCATGCAAAATAGCTAACGTTTATAACTGAATTCGGTTCTGTCATTAAAAGTTTAGAAGACCAACTTTAAATGTTTTCAGAATTTTTTATTTCGTACTATTAAATTTTTTTCGCTTTTTTTATATTAATATATGCGCTATAGGAATAAAGCATTCTATTATTGGATAATCAGTGTATCTGAAAAATAGAATTGATGAAATTGCTTAAAACATAATTCTTTAGGCCGATTCGAAATTGACTAAAAGTATTATTGTTTTGATTTAACTAACAATACACTAATTCTGACAAATATTTCCTTATATAGCTATAGTACTTCTATATTGCGCTTTTATTCTAGTTATAAATATTTTCACTCTAAACGGCATTTATTTATTTATTTCTTTTGTATCAAAGCCAGCTTTTTCTTTGCAATAATAACAACGCATTTTTGAATCGCTGTAACCCTCTTATATTCTATAAGCCTCTGCGATTTCATCTTTGCATTTTTTCCCCGTTCTTTCACCATCAGCATAGCAACTAGACATCCGTATCTTATTATTATTATTTTACTCGCCTTTTTTTTTTTTTTTTTATTATTATTATAAAGAGAAAATTCCACTTTTTTTTTTTTATTTGTTCGTTTTGAAAAGTGTCGAAAATTCCTTCTAATAGGATTGTGACTCTGTCTTTTCTGATTATCGATAAATGCCTTTCATCTCACCAAACAATTAGGAAAGACTGTCCTCATTTTTTATTCAATAATAATTCTGCCTCCTCTCTCTTTTTTTCCTCTCCCCGTTCGTCTTGTTGTGTTTTTCCATCTTTGGGGACTCCCAATTTTCTAGGTGACAAGATTCTCGGCGCCTGATAAGATTATCGCACTGAATAGTGAGAAACGCTAACAATATTACCGCCCGCCCCTTCTTCCCTCGTTAAGGATTTAGCATTCGTGCTCTTCTTGACTTACAAGAAAGCCATTACCCTGATGCTAAAACCGCTCTTGAAGCCGAAAGGAGCCGTTTCCGCCATTTTTGCCCCCATTCTCTAATATTCTACTAAGATGATTGAATCTCTGTCCTGAACTAAATTAGTTGTCGTTAAGCAAACTGAATCAGCAATCTCAGCAAGCTATTATATTTACATGTTAAGATAGATTCATTCGAATCTTAACATGTAGGTGACCAATTGGCTAGCGCTCTGGTTTTTGATATCACAGGCTTCAGATTCGAATTCTAGCGGTGCCATGGTGGCATTCTACTAAGATGATTGAATCTCTGTCCTGTACTAAATTAGTTGCCATTAAACAAACTGAATCAGCAGTCTCTGTTATATTTAAATGCTATTTCCCTATTAAGATAGATTCATTCGAATCCTTAACATGTAGGTGACCAATGGACTAGCGCTATGGCCTTTAGTACCACAGGCTTCAGGTTCGAATTCTGGCGGTAGCATAGATGCTTGTTAGCGGTTCAGAATCTAAAATACGTTAAACTGTTAAGTCTCGATCTAATGGCCTATAGTGTTACAATCTCTGTCCTGAACTAAATTACTTGTCGTTAAACATACTGAATCAGCAGTCTTTATTCTATTTAAATGCGGTTCTCCTGTTAGGATAGATTCATTCTAATCCTTAACACGTAGGTGTCCAATTGGCTAGCGCTGTGGCCTTTGGTATCGAAGGCTTCTTCGAATTCTAGTGGCATAGATATTTCATTAGTGACATGGTGGCATTCTACTAAGATGATTGAATCTCTGTCCTGAACTAAGTTAGTTGTCGTTAAATAAACTGAATCGGCAGTCTGTATTATATTTAAATGCTGTTCCCCTGTTAAGATAGATACATTCGAATCTTTAACATGTAGGTGGCCTGATGGCCATTGGCTAATCTGGCCTTTGGTACCACAGGTTTCAGGTTCGAATTCTGGCGGTGGTATGAATGCTTTAGTGGTTCGGAATCCACGTTAAACTGTTAAGTCTCGATCTAATTGGCCTAGAATGCTTGCATCTCTGTCCCAAACTAAATTAGTTGTTAAACAAACTGAATCAGTTGTCTTTATTATATTTAAACGCTGTTTCCATGTTAAGATAGATTCATTCGATTTTTAAAATGTAGGTGGCCTGATGGCCAATTGACTAGCACTCTGGCCTTTGGCAGCACCACAGGCTTCAGGTTCGAATTCTGGCGGTAGCATAGATAGATGCCGGTGTTACCGGTGTTCGGAATCCACGTTAAACTGTTAAGTCGAGTCTAATTGGCCTAGAATGTGCATCTCTGTCCCAAACAAAATGACCTACGGATCTTTAACGTGTAGGTGGCCTGATGGTGCCAATTGGCTAGCGTTCTGGCCTTTGGTATCACAGGCTCAGGTTCTAATCCTGGGTAGGGCATGGATGTTGCAATGGTTCGGTGTTCGGAATCCACTTTAAACCTGTAGGTCCTTGTCTTATTAGCCTAAGGTGTGTATCACAGGCTCAAAATCCTGGGTACCATGGATGTTGAGCGACAAAATAAATCAATTATTTCAATTATTTAAAATAATTTAATTCTCTGAAACATTATATTTGAATATAAAAAAAGACAGTGTCGTATTTGACTTTGTGGAAAGTGATTTATGTAAGTGACTAGCGCTCTGGCACTCAGTGTCACAGATTTCTTGTTTCGGTCCCGGATGTACTATGATTGTTTGTAGTGGTTCGGAATCCACTTAAACCCTAGCTCCCGGTCTCATATGACTGTAGAGCGTCACCGAGCCCAGTCAGACGTCTCTCACCCACATCATTCCCAAACTGTAAAGGGGCAGGCATAATGATGTGGTGTGGTGTAGCAACAAACAAACCTTATCATGCATTCAACCCGTATTTGAGCCACCAACATTCACTCACATAAATTTTAAGATATTAAGTATGTTTTCTTTGTATCACTGATATTGCGTGAATTATGCAGATTGTGATTGAATAACCAAATAATTTTTTTAAAAAGTGCGATTGCTTTCAAATAGCTGGATATTTTTCTGAAAAGGGGGTACAATTAAATATTAAAAATGCAATATTTTTGTGTACTCTGTTTAATGTTTATCAATTTCAAAGATTATTTTTCCTACATAAACGACTTATAAACTGCCTAACTAATTTCATTAAATATATATTTTTTTCCTACTCTTGTTTTATACATATTAACTGTCGATCTTATTAATCAATCAAGTCCAGTTTTACTAAATTTTCAAAATGTTCTTCTGTTTGTAGTACATTATCAGTCGTTTCACAGCCGATAATTGTGCTTACAGCAAGTTTAATTGAAAGTATTTTAATTAAAAAAATCCGGTACCTTTAATAAAATGAGATTATGAAGATAATATCTGATATTTTAATGTGTATTTGTTCATTTGTTTGTCTGGGAAGGTGGCTAGCTATATAATTTTGCCATTATTACCTCAACGCATGTTCGATGATGCTATGTTGAATTACTCCATAACATTTGAAAAAAAAAATTGGTTTTTATTATTGCATTGTTTATCATTAATATTAGTATGGCATTTCTGTCTAATATATAATTAATTGTCTCTTACATTCTTTTATATGGATATAATTTCTTTTGATACACCTGTATTTCGGAACTATTTCTTTTCTTTTCAATCCAAAACAACTTTACATTTATTGATAAAAAAAAAAGGTATATAAAATTTAGGATCACGATTCTTCCTACATTTAATAGCAACTATCAAACAGATAAAAATCTCTTTTTAATGTTTTTCTCAGCAAAGTAAAAAAATAGTGCCGCATAATTATCTATTATGCTAACTAATATGCACAACCCATCATTTGCCAACCAACTATATGCTATTTTTTAAACTCTCTTATGAATTTTTTTTTTTTATATACATAATTCGTGATCTAGAATGGCAGGTGTTCATTGTGTTCAGCATTTGAAAGATTTTTATCCGTAATGCATTAACGTTCTGGTCTCTAATCATTAAAAAACAAAAAGAGAGAGAGAAGGCGCGTAAAAGCGATAACGACGTTTGGCCCCTGGAGGAGCGGTATTTTTCTTTTTTTTTTTTTCATCCAACATCACCACTTTTTTTTTCAATTTTTTTTTTCCTACCCCCATTGTACTCTGTCCCGTTATTTTTCCTTTTAATCCCCGCGTCAGGAGCGATAAGGTTTTTTGCCCGTCGTCATCGTTATCCCGAAATTATTCCGTGTAAATAATTACTGCAGAAAACGAAAGGACTTTACTGCGGAATTAACAGAAAAAAAAGGTATCTCTAAGCTCGTTTGCCGCTTGTCATCATTAATAAACGACCGTGGAAGCGGCAAAAGCTTTTCTGCCGTGTAGGCGCGTCATTTTTCATTTTTTTACCCCTATTATTATTATTATCATTCTTTCTTTCTTCTTAGTCCATCCCCCTTTAATGTCTGCATGTGTTATTATTATTCATTCAGTCTCTTGTTTTCTGTGCAGCAAGGATTTCCGCACTATTGTTTCCCTTCGAAAACTGACTAATGGAATTTGGAACAGGTACCTGGAACGCGTCCGCGCATAAATGAAAGAAAATTACTTTCACAGCGGTAGCTTTCATGCCTTCTTCTACCATTCCGACTCATAATTATGTAAAACTGTAAACTACAAAGACCCCAAATGACAGATTCTGGATGAATCTCTCGCCGGAATACATTTTGCTCTCTTTCTCTTCTTCTGTCTCTCTCTCTCTTTTACGCCGTTCCCTTTCTCTTACTCTTTTTTTTTTTTTTTTTCTTCTTCTTTTTTTGGTTGTGTTTCATTTTATGAATCATTTTTAGCATGCGAATAACGGATTCTCTTTAAACGTTAGGTTAGAAATATTCTTTTCTTTTCTGGTTCCTGGCATTGTTTCTCTCTCTCTCTCTCTCTCTCTCTCTCTAGAAAATAAAGTCTCAGGATAATGCAAAACCTCTGCACGGTTTTATTTCCTTTGGGGGTGTGCTGTGACAATGGAATTTTTGCAAAAATAACGCACAGAGAAGAATTATATTAGACTTTTATCTGTTTGTGAACGTGTTTTTAATGAATCAACTTTCTCCCCTCTTTCTCTCTCTCCCTGAAGTACAGAATTAATGTGCTAAACAAAACTCGTGAACGGGTGCGACTTTTGCAAACGGAAAAATATTGAAAACAAAGGCACAATGGAATTAAAGTTATTTATTTATTTATTTGCGCGTTTTGTGGGATTTTTTTTTATAATATTAATTTATAGGCAAGATGAGTTGTTTTCACTTTGTTTGAAAGACGGGTTTTAAAATTTTGTTCTCACTTTTGTGTGGCATATTGGATTATTTAGGAAAACTTCTTTTTGTTTTTCTCATAGCTTTTCTCATTATTCATTATACGACTAACACATAATTATTATAAAGCTTGTTGTCAGTTTTGTTTTTTCTTTATTTTAAAATTTTTTTTTCTAATTAAAAGTCACTCACCCAATTGAACAAACACTTTTTTTTTTAAAAAAATAAAGTTTGATTTTTTGTGTTACTTGTTGAAACATTTTACTTATTTTCATTCTTCTTTTGAAATTTTATCCAAGTTTTGAAAATTATGAAGAAGTTAAAATCATTCAATAAAAAATTTTTTTTAGCTGTATGAATTTTTTTTCCCACACTTTTCCTACGAGGTTTACGCTACTACATGTTTTATTCAGGTTCCTAGCACCTATGAAGCGTTTGATTCATGTTATTAACTAAAACAGCATAAAATTATTTATTTTTTTATTAAAAACTTCCTTTGTTTTTTAACTACTTTTACTTTTTCCTTTATTTTAAAAGTTTTTTTTCCAATTAAAAGTTGCCCAATCAAATAAATACTTTTTTTTTTTTTAAAGTAAAGTTTGGTTTTTCTGATTTATATGCGTCTGTGTTGTAATATTTAAAAATATTTTTGTACTTTTTTCTAAATATATTTAAAAAAAAAAAAAAATTTTTTGAATGATTCATATTTTTTCCCCGCTACTACTACTTTTTCCCCGCTTTTCTATTACTCGTTTTAATTAGGTTCCTAGTGCCTATGAAGCATTTGATTCATGATATTAAAACTACTAAGACAGCATAATTTTGTATTATTATTTTAGTTAATGTAGTGTATGTGCAAATTATTAGTTAAATAATCTAATTATTTATAGGTTTATATTAACATTAAAATGCGTAAAAAATACTTAATCATTTAAACAAATTTATTAGATTTAAAATTTTGCTATAAATGCTATATATTAATGATGAATTAGAAAAAAAAAAATTGTTTCATGCGAAGTATGTAATTTAAGTAACATCTCGAGTACCGTAGTTAATGTATGGATCAAGAGTTTCTTATTTTCGTTATATAAAAATACATAATTATCAATAAAACGTCAGATAATATTTAATTCATGGTATAGGGGCTACGTGTCTTTGGTTAAATGGTGTTAATGTAATTTTTAAAAAAATTTGAATTCCGATGAAACATATTTCGTAGTTTCATTAATTCATTTGTTGTATTTTAAATATCAAATAAAACTTTAAAAAATAGGGACTGAAAAAAAAAAAAAAACTTTTAAAAAAAGGCCTGGAAAAAAACATTAAAAAAAGGCCTGGAAAAAAAAAAAAAAAAGGGCCCGATGGCTGAGTGACTGGCGCTCGGTGCCTCAGGTTTCGGGTCCGAGTCCCGCCAGTGCCATGGATGTTTTTAGTGGTTCGGAATCCACTTTAAACCGTAGGTCCTGTCTAATATGACTGTTGGGCGCACGGCTGGCAAGCCTAGGCAGATGGCCTTTGCCATGGGGCTGCTGTTCCGATGATGATGATAAGTTAAAAGAACCCTTCTTTTCAATTAAAATAAGGTTTACTAGGTTGAATTTATGCTTCTATAAATCATGTTTATGATTAATACTGTATTTGAGATGTATTAAATTATATACTTCGTATAAAACAATTTTTTTTCTAATTCATCATTAATATATAACGTTATAACAAAATCTTAAATCTAATAAATTTTTGTAAATGTTTAATTATTTTTAAGCTTTTAATGTTAACGTAATCTAATAACAAAATTATAACATTCATATCACAAACGAGAAAATGACAAAAGCCTTAGCATGATTTAAAATGCAAACTAAACCCATTATTCAGCCTTTATGAAATTCAGTAACAACTACAATTTTTAAATTAAATCTTTCCCTCCTTCAAGCTGGAACTGGAACTAATTAAATTACTTAACACACTATGCATTATTGAATAACACAACACTGTAGTACATTATTTAATAATGGGATCTTAACAACAAATAATAATTTGAAGCATATTTCCTTTAAGGGAAAAATATTGATGTACTTTTTATGCGGAATGAAATTAACCTCAACATCAAGTCTTATTTCGTTCACTTATTAATTCCTCAGCTTCTTAACGAATCCATCAAAAATGCCGATAAGCCCATTGAGCTTAATTGAAATCATTAATTAATGCCTAACATATTTAAATATTCTACTCGGGCGCTTAATTTTCGCTTTCCGAGTTCCCTTCTTTTAATACTTCCGAAACACATTCCATTTCGTAAAATTACAAAAAGGATAAGCTCTGTAGTTCCGCTTTTTCGTTTTTGTGTCGGTGGGCGGGGAAAAAACTCAGCGTATTTCAATTAAAAGCCGACAACGAGCCTTTAATAGGAAGAAGGGGTTAATGATACTGACCAAAACAATGAGCTCTTAAGAGAGGCATTTTCTTTACAACGACCTCTTTCATTACGCTCATTAGGTGGGGACACGCACGGGTTTGCTTTGGCTCGCCGCCATCTTTAACCACATTGATAAAGCGGCGATTTTACCTGAAATCAATAATTTTGATGCTAATCAATTTTGGAAGTCAAATATTAAAGATAGGGTTTATATTTATCTTAACCTCTTCAGAGTCAATGGCATATATGTATAGTCAATTTTTTTAATTAAAAAT
Organism: Caerostris extrusa; assembly: GCA_021605095.1. Taxonomy (NCBI): domain Eukaryota; kingdom Metazoa; phylum Arthropoda; class Arachnida; order Araneae; family Araneidae; genus Caerostris; species Caerostris extrusa. The sequence continues at coordinate 25,562 of BPLR01020022.1, forward strand.
ATTCTACATGAGAAGTAATTAAAATCTGTATATGTCAAATTAATGTAATACAATATGACAGAATTGTATACAAATTTGAAGTATACAATTCAGGATATATAATTCTGACTTGTATATAATTCAGTATAATACAATACGACAATAATAGTTTACTGAATTGTATACAAGTATACAAATTTGAATTATGCATTTCAGTATAATAATACGACAATAATAATGTACTGAATTGTATACAAATTTGAATTATACAATTCAGTATAATATTACGACAATAATAATATACTGAATTGTATACAAGTATGCAAATTTGAAGTATACAATTCAGTATAATACAATATGACTGAATTGTATACTTCAAATTTTTTAATTTACTTAGTATGCATTCTAACGTTACAATATTTACAAACTCAAAAACCTACAGGAAAAAGGTGACAGAAATTGGGCAGTACAATCTCGAAGTGATCTCTAAAAGGGAGTATGTTATTTAATGCATAATTTTTTTCTTGATTTAACATAAGCGACCAAATATTTGAAATTTTTTGTATCTATTATTTTAATTCTATTTCTCTATGTCAATAGAAAATTAAATAATTTAATTTGAATCTTTTAAACTTAATAATATAATTGTTTTCTAACCTAAATAAATTTAAACGATGAAACGTGCTTACTAAACGAACAGTGTTTGAACATCAGCGAAAATCTTGAATCTTATAAATAATTCTATTTTTACTTATAAATTCGTAGATTTTAAAATTAAATAAATTTATTTCATGATATATTTTCAAGTATAAATATATCCTTCGTATAAAATATATGTGATATATTTTTTTATATTTATAATATTATTCCTTTAATGTAAATAGTTATGATTATAGATTTTAACAAAAATAGTTAATCGCTACAATAGTGGCTAATTTTTATTTTATTTTTGAGCCATTGCTAAATTATTATTATCGCTGAACTAGAATTATTATTTAGTTATAGATGAAACATATTTCATTATAGATGTGTGACCATCAGCGGAAATTTTGAATCTTATAAATAATTTTATTTTTACTTATAAATTCGTAGATACATTTTTAATATAAGTATATCCTTCATATGAAATTTATACAAAAATATATTAATTCAATTAAGCAAATGCTTAGAGATTAAATTTATGCAATACATTTTTAATTACTCATTTACATACATATTACTCTTTTAATGTAAATAATTATGATTATTAATTATTATTATAATTATATTTAATAATTATGATTATTAATTATATTTAATTTCTACAATAGTGACTAATTTTTATTTTTATTTTTGAGCCATTGCTAAATTATTATTATTAAACTATAATAATTATATTTTAAAATAATATTTTAATAAGCTAACCAACACGTTTATTATATACACTTTGTATCAAAAACAAACTTCTAAGAATTTAATTAAAACGGTGCAGAACGGTTTTTGTGTTCCAAAATGGCCGAATAATTAGACAGCGATAGCCAAGTTCTTAACGCTCATTAAGTGAGCTTTTATGCGAACCGTGGAAGCATTAATTGACTTCTTTCCTCCACTTTTTTCCCAACCCTTTGTTTAAGGGGAGTTTTTTAATTACTTTAAGTAACGTGTTTATCGGATGACACGCTTGAAACAAAAGGCGACACTTAGTGCCTGAGCGAAAAGCCTCTTAATCGTGCCTCAAAGAAAAAAATGAATAAATGCAAGGTTTACGCTTTATGTATTTGGTAAAACAAAACAAATGCAAATCATTTTCCCTTTTAGTGGGAAGTGTTAATAGAATGTAATGAAATTAAGATGTCACTCGTTCCTTAACTTATCTTTCTTGCTTATTTTTATTCTTGTGTTTTTTCTATTTGTTCCATTAGTTAGTTGGTTTTCTTTTACTCTTTTAATGTGCAAGTTATTCTTTGCAAGATTTTTGCCCAGAATGCTGCAAGTATTTTTTAAAAAAAGATATAATCAGGTGAAAACAATGAAATTCGTTAAGAACTACAGAGTGCTCTCCTTAATTTCAAAATAAAGGCAATTGTATGTTTTTTTTATAAAGAAGTCTTTATTTATTAAGATTCACGTTCGGTACACTTTAGGTTTTAATAGTGTTATTAGTTTCTTTAAATATTTTTTATTTGCATAAATCCTTTTATTTTGAATGTGTAGGTGTAGCAGTCCAATACTTAAATGATGTTTTTATATCTTTGTGGTTTTTCAATGAATTTTAATGGGAGATAGAATTTTATAGTGTTTGCTTTTGTATAAATCCGCATTTCACTTGAACTTTAAAATTTATTTAAAAAAATTGCTTTACGTTAAAAAATAAAAACAATATGCCGTTCAATTTTCTTTAGTGCCTGATTTTCTTAGTGACATTTAGTGCCTGAGAAGCCTCTTAATCGTGCAGGGGGTGCCTCGAAAAAAATGAATAAATGCAAGGTTTACGCTTTATGTATTTGGTAAAACAAAACAAATGCAAATCATTTTTCCTTTTAGTGGGAAGTGTTAATAGAATGTAATGAAATTAAGATGTCACTCTTTCGTTAACTTATCTTTCTTTCTTATTTTTATTCTTGTGTTTTTTTTTTCTATTTGTTCCATTAGTTATTGGTTTTCTTTTTACTCTTTTAATGTGCAAGTTATTCTTCGGTTTTTTGCGCAGAATGCAAGTATTTTTTTTTTAAAAAAGAAAGATATAATCAGGTGTAAACAATGAAATTCGTTAAGAACAGAGTGCTCTCCGTTAATTTCAAAATAAAGGAAATTGTATATGTTTTTTTTTTATAAAGAAGTCTTTATTTATTAAGATTCAAGTTCGGTACACTTTAGGTTTTAATAGTGTTATTAGTTTCTTTTATTTATTTATTTTTTGTATAAATCCATTTATTTTGAATGCATAGGTGTAGCAGTCCAATACTTTTATATGTTTGTGGTTTTTTTAATAATTTTAATGGAACACATGAGATTTTTATAGTGTTTGCATTTGTATAAATCGGCATTTCACTTGAACTTTAGAATTTGTTTAGAAAACTACTTTAAATCAAAAAATAAAAATAAAATATAGTTCAACTTTCTTTAATTCTATCGTCTAGATTTTATTTACATAGAACAATTTCTTTAATAAATTAAAAACTGTCCTTTTAAATTTGAAGAAAATTAATTTTTAATTCGGTATGATTTGCTTCTTTTTTTAACAAATTAAAATCTTTTTATAAAATATTTAATTAAGGCAATTGTATTAATAAAGAAAGGCTTAATAAAATTAATTAAAATAAAAGGCAATACAATTTTTTTTATTAAATATTTAATTTATGGTGCTCTGCAGTAATGTTTAACAAGTTATATTAAATCTTTTTTTCTTGTATACAGAGAGTTAGTTAGGGTTTTGTAAATATTTAGAAATTTTATAAGTAATTATTTAAACAGTTGTTAAAATTTTTTATTTAGATATTAACTTTTAAAGATGTTTATTAATTATCACACGAATGTATAATGTATGATTTAAAGTTTAATCTAAAGATTTTTTTCTGAAAAAAATGTGGCTAAAAAAAGTTCTGAAAGGTTTCTGAAAAAGTATTTTCTTTCAGGTTAAGTTATTTAACAATAACATTGTTTCAGTTATTTAACAATAACATTGTTACCCCATATCAATTATTTGAAAGAAAGAAAACATGCTAAAATTTTGTGATAGAAAATTAATTATGATATAATTTATTAACAAAACATTTTTAATTTGTGTAATTACACAATTCATTTGGTAAAAATTATTATATTAAAACTTGAGTAATATTTTTTTTTTCATTCCTTAAAAAATTACTGTGTATCATTAGTATTTGTACATAAAAATAATTTACTTTAAAGTAATATTTCCTTGATATTACAGTATCATTTAATTTCAATTAAAGACAGTTTTTCGTAGAGTTTAAATAACATTAAATAGCAATCCCTTTACCACTGAAATTTAAATTAAATTTTCTTTTTCTCATACATTGAATCAACTGAAAATGTTTTAAATTTACTAGTAAATAACTTTTTGTTCAATTCAGTTTCTCAAAGCTTTATATATTAAGTCGTTTTTTAACTTTATGTGAAATCTGAGGAGTATTCTTTCTATTTTCCTTCACAACAAAAATAATTGTAATAAAATAAAACTAATTCCAGGCAGAAGCTTAAGTTTTTTCAGGTTCGTAACAGATACGAATATATCGCTTTTTTTTTTTTACAGTTTGTAATAATATTAAAAAAGTAATACGGATAAGATTTCTCGAAATGTCTTTTAAAAAAAAAGTGAAAAAGAAGGTCGTTTAGTAGCTCGCTTAAATATTTAGGAGATACAAGATCCATTTTACTGGCAAAGAATAAAAGTAAATGTAAAAAACAGCTTTTTTCATCATGAGCTTCTCTAGACTTCTATGGAATTTCCTGGATTAAAGTCTCCAAAAATAGTCCTGAATATCAGGCTGGTGCAATAATAAAAGAAGCAATTATTCAGCAGTCTAGCTTTTGTTTTGTTTTTAGTAACTTCTCAGTATACTAATTGATGGTATATGTTTCTTACTCAAGAACTCTGAATCGTGTGTTTTAGGTTGAGATCAGGAGCTGGCTGTTAAGTTAGTATTTCGATACATTTTACTTGAGTTTGAAAATGTTACATGGTAGTCAAAGACAAAAATAGTGTTGCAAGGTTTAAAGTTTCAATTTCGTTCTTTTTTATCTGTCTTAAAAACTATTAATGTTATTTATTTATTTTTAGGTGTAGATGTCTCAATTTATTTTGAAGCTTTAAATCTTTTTGCTACTTTTTCCTTTTATAAATTCTGTAAAAGCTGCTTTCCCGTCAATGCTCTCTATTTGTAAGAAAACAACATTCACAGTTCTTAAGCTGTGTGAGCAGCAACAGAGGTTTAACAGATTATTGGAGAATTACTGAGAAATTCGATTTCCTAGTTTCATCTAACAAAATTCTTTTATTTCTTTCTTTCTTTCCTTTTTTTATTATTTTTTTTTATAACTAATGTGAAAAAAGGAACACTTCTGAATGGGAAGAATTTATAATAAATTAAATATTATTTATAAAATATTAATTATGCTCCTCATAAATTCTTATATTCATTGATATCCTTTATATATATATATATATACCATTTATATATCATTTATATATTTTTATAATGCGTGATTTTAAGATAAAAGCCTGGATTTTCCTACTAATATTTGCTTATTGCTGTATATTTTTTCTGAATCATTGTTGACGTTTATGTAAAATAATATTTCCTTCTCTTTATATTTACACTATTTATTGTTGACTATTTTAATGATTCATGTAATACAAAATTTTATTTTCATAATATTTCAAGTTCATGTTTATCGTACGAAAAGGAAAGTAATACTTTTAATTTAAAATGAATTTTTAATGATTCATATATTTTTATTTCGCCTTATTTTTGTTAATTAATCAAATAACTTGCATTCACTAGATAAGCAGAAATAACTAGAATCTTATTGCAACAAAACAAAATAAAAGATTTATACCACGCTAAACCAGACTTATCCCATTTTTAATTTATTCTATATATATTTTTATTATTAATATTTAATTACAGTAAGGATAATCAATACAGTTTTTGATTTCCACCTTTTACAATAAATAAAAACAAATTAAGATCCTAAGCTCAAAAAGCAACCAGAAACCTTTCATTTGAATTAATCCAATATTATTTTAAAAATTGAAACAAAATAAATATTTAACAACAAAATGACAGAATTAGTTAAAACGACTTTTACGATCCATTTGCTTATAAAATTAAATTATTCAAACAGTTTAAAGACAGCATAAAAATAAAGATTGCTCAGCAACAAAAAAAATTAATAAAATAAAACAAAATAAAAATTAAAAAATGAATGTTTAAATTTACGAGTTAGAAAATATTCCAAAATCAATATTAGATCGGAACAGACAAAATCCTTTTTTCATTTTTTAACTAAAATGTCAAATTAAAATTCATTAAAGAACCAAAGAGCAATCCCCCAAAAAAAAAAAAAAAGTAAAAACTAAATCTGCATAAATTGAATATGGCAATAAAGAAAGCGCTGGACCAAAAGAGTTAAAAATCGCGCCAAAATGAGCGCCGTGATTTATTCTGGCGCGCCAATTAGCAGCCATTAAGCGTGTGGCTCATTTGACGAGTGATTAAAAAGGCCACAAAGGGGAATTAAAGCGCCGAGGAACATGTTTACACCATCGCCTCAAAAACCCCACCCGAATGCATTAAGTGCTTTTAATTACAACCTTAATGAGCGTACTCCTTTTCTACCCCTTTTTCGCCCTTTTTTTTTTTTTTTTTCTTTTTCCTTTTTTTTTTTTTAATTATTCATTTCGAAGAGCGCTGTAGTTTCCATCGCCAAATTTTTTTTTTTTTCTTTTTCTGCGCCACGTCGTGTTTCATTGTTTTTAGTGGTGTTTTAAAAGAGAGCTTAATGAGTAAGAGCTTAAAACACTCGACTGGCTTCGTTTAAGGAAATTAATTACTTTTAATTATCGAATGCGACACCTGTTGATATGGGAAAAGGGTGGGAGGTGATGACTGGAAAGTCGGTTTAGGTGACATTAGTTTCGGGAAGTCTGTTTTATTATTTCTTTTTTTTTACTTTTGTGTTTCTCCCCCTTTTTTTTTTTAATGAATAAGTTAATTAACATGAATTGCCGATTGGCATTAATTAGCTTAATTTTTTTTTATTTCTTTTGCGTTTTTGGTTTTTAATTTTATTTCTTTTTTAACGTTCTTGTTGTTTATTTTTGTTTAACACTTTCTCATTATGCTGACACCTTTAACATTTTGTAAACTGTCCCTTTTAAAAGAGTGTTTATTTATATTGTTTCTGGTGATATTGTAATTGGTATTAATTATTTTCTAAACTAGAATTTTTCTGAAAGAAAAGACTTTAGGCTTTATTAGATTAAATAAATATCTTAACTATTTTTTGGAATAAATGTAAGAAAAATAGTAGAGCAGACTTAATCTGTTACAAAAAGGATATTCTTTGTAGTACATTTTTTTTTTCGAAATATTAATTGTAATAAACTGTTTTTCTGGGTTTTTTTAACGAAACTGTTTTTAACTAACTGTTTTTTATTACAAATTTTTTTCTTTTTCTTTATCAAAAAAAAAAACAATATATTAAGTCAACATTTTTAAGCAATCTTATCAAAATTATTTTTTTTATAAATTATAGTTTTGTAGATAATTGTAAATAATATATATATTTGATTTACAATTACTATTACACCACATCACTGTGCCTAGAGCTGAGTTGCCTCTTTACAGTTTGGGAATGATGTGGAGGAGAAGTCTGATTGAGCTCTATGACGTTCTACAGCCATATGAGACCGGGTCCTACGGCTTAAAATGGATTCCGAACACCACAAACATTCATGGTACCGCCGGGACTCGAACCCGAAATCTGTGGCACCGAGTGCCAGAGCTTTATACACTCGGCCATACTAGCCTCATCTTTTATTGACTTATTTAAAAATTAATAATACTGGCTATTAATTTTATTTTCTGATTATCATCTTTGGCTCAACAGACCATGGTAGGCCAAGGCCTTCTGGCAGATTTTGAAAATGATAATTTCTTCATTTTACGGGGCTGATTTATTAGTCATACTTAGAGAACACCCATGATTAGAGAAGTACCTGTGATTTAATGTGGATTCCGAAACACAATAAACATCCATGGCACCGCCGGGACTCGAACCTGAAACCAGTGGTACCGAGCGCCAGAATTTTCTGATAATGCAGAAGTGAAATTTATATTTTATATTGAAATATTTAAATTTTCAATGTCTAATAATAAAAAAAAAAAATCTGAGAAAATCAAGTTTTACAATCATTATCAAAATTTGTATAGTATAAAATAATTGAATATCACTAATACGTTGAATATATTCACAAAAAAATGATTAAATGAAGACTATAAAAGGCTTAATATTATTGACTTTATTTAATTTCTGTAAGTTTTACTGAGTTTGAACGCAATGCATACTTATAGCTATGCAATTTCCTCTTCATCAAAATTAATTTTTTCTTAAACATGATTTTTCTTTTAACGTTATAAAATGTTGCTCTAATATTGAGCTAATTTCATTTTAGTATGAAATAGAAAAACATTAGATAATCCATCAATAAATAATTATATTTTTAAAAATCATTAATGTGCATTTCCATTGAATAATCATTCAATAAATCACAATATAGGGCCTGTTCGCTGAGTGACTAGCGCTGTGGCGTTCGGTACCATGTGTTTTGGGTTAGAGTCCTGGCAGTGACGTGGGTGTTTGCCGTGGTTCGGAATCCACTTTGCCGTAGGTCTCGATCTCATGCGACTGTAGAGCGTCACGGAGCCAAGTCAGACTGCTACCTACGGGTGTTCCATCACAACAGAAGCTGCCCTCCCCCTTCTTTCCCTTCAACAATGAGTCCAAATGGGTTGTCTACCTAGATGTCTACCAAGTGGGATAAGAAACAACTACACACTATGGGGCCTAATGGCAGAATGGCTAGCGCTTTGGCATTCGGTACCACTGGTTTTAGGTTCGAGTCCCGGATGTGCCATTTATGTTTGTAGAAGGCTTTGGCCCACCGTCTGGCCGTCGCGCTATTGAAGTAGAAATCACAGTATTTTATGTGCTGGCAGTTTACGTCTTCACATTTATAAAACAATTCTTTTTCATGAATAAAATTCTTGATATTTAAAATCATATCGCAAGTCCTGTTTTAAATAACCATTTTTAATACAAAAAATAATTAATGGAATAAACACTTATATAATTATAAATAATAAATAAAAAGATGAACCCAAACAAAATTATGTATTTTTCAAAAATACTTGCTACCTATTCCAACCAAAAAATTGACTCCAACCATCACCTTCTCAATCCTCTAATTAATAGCTCCACTTACCCACCCCACACCAGAATCTCTATAAATAAGATATCCGGATTTAGATTTGGAGAAAGCTCCCCCTGTCGTATCCCCTCTTTGTTTTTCCTCCTTACTCCCCACCCTTTTTTTTCCCAGCGGGGCGTGAAGACATAAAGCTTGCGTCTCGTGTAATCCCATTGGTCAACAGGGCTTTCGGGCAATAAAGACGCGAACAAGTTCCGGCCGCCAATCTGATGGCCAAGATTAAGTAATCCGGGCGCTCAGCGAGCCGGCACGGGGCTCTCTTAAGAGGATTGGGGCGGGGACTCGCCTGGTGGCAAATGCGGCGCGTAATGGCGAGTCTCTCTCTCCTCTTCCGCCTCATCCCTTTGCTCTCCATCCTCCTCCGCCGGCGCTGCTGAGTGAGAAGCGATTCAGGTGATCTGCCTCCTCTGAGGAGGAGGAGAAGCGCGATTTGTGATCGGAGGGTCAATCTCAGAATCCCTTTTAACTGCGGCGGCGGTCAAGACCGATGGAGGGTTGTAAATCTTTTTTGCAGCAGAAGTGCTTCTGGTAGAGCAATACAACCCCGCAAAAAAAAAAAAAAAAAAAAAAAAAAAAAAAAAAAACGGACTCGGTGTTTTTAATTACGAATCTTATTTTTGTTGTGTGGAAGTGGATAGGCTATATTTATATATAGCTGGAAACCATACTAAGTATGGAAGCTATATTACGACTAAGTTTATTTATTATTTTTTTGTTGTAATTATCGAAATATATTTTATCCATTTAGATTTAATTTTTTTATACAAACTTGTTAGTTGTTCCTTTCTTTTTTTTAAAGTCCATTCACTCTTTTTATTTACAGAGTTGAGATTGATAGCATATTTGTAAAAGCTATAACGTGTAGTGAATAAATATTCACTTCACTTGATTTTTTTTTTTATTTATTTATTTTTTTAACGATATTCTTAAATTGTCCATTTATTTTCGTTAAAGCATTGCTCTTAAAATGCTGATTATGATGATAAACTGATGAAAATTCACCAGATGATAAATGATAATATTCATCTGTTTTGTTTAATTTTGTCACTGCAAATTAAGCTCTCAGTTCTCTTGAAAGTTTCTTAGTAAAGCCTTATTTATCTCAACAATATTATTTGCTTCACTTACAATAGTTGTAGTATCCAATGGAAGTGGCTGTTAGCATTTTGAGATCTCATTAATTTGTTCAACTCTGGCGAAAGGAATGTTAATTATTATAATTAGAATTTTTATAACGTAAAACCAAAAATTAAAAAAAAATGTTTCAAATTCGAAATTATCATATTTTTGAGAAAAAAATATCACCCTCTTATGGTTGGCACACAGATTATCCATCTTTGATCTAGAATAATTTTGTCATTTAATAGCTTTTTATCGTTATTTTGATAAAATTAAAAGATTTATTTTTTTTTTATTGTTATTGTTTTATTGCTATTATATATTGCGAATAAACTAATATTAGAATTGATACATCCGATCAGTTTTGATATAAATCTGTTATCCGATATATTATTAATTATATATCATAATAATATATATTATTAATTACTATATTATTATATATAATATATATTATTAATTATTATAATAATATTAATTACTATATTAGATTATAAAGTATATCTAATATAGTAATATAATCTATAACTTTATATGTTAATATATCAATATTACAATATAGTAATATCAAGAATTTTTGTTCAGTTTTTAATATGATGCAATTATTATATTTTTCCTAATTAAATAATTAGGCGTGTGTATTTTTGTACTGCAACTACTAATTATAATATTTTATATATTAAAATCGAAGTTTTTTTTTTTTCATATTACTACAAAAAATAATAATAATAATAATGCGAAATATTCATTTTTTTTCTCCTCTAAATAGCTTTCTTTTAAAAAAAAAAAAAAAAAAAAAAAAAAGAGGAGACAAATTTGAAACTTATTTTAATTATTTTATATGCTTCATTAAAAATTAATTGCATACATTATAATTAAAATTTTAAATGTATTAAATACGAAATCACTTGACAGAAATATTCCATGCATTTAAAACATATGACGAAAGTTATATTTTATTTTTCAATTAATTATAAATTAGAAAAATAAAAATAAAGAAAACAATTTTTGTGACATTAATTATTTGAAAATTTTCGATTATGCTATTTTAGTTTTTTTTTTTTGTTTTTTTTTAACAATCATTTTAAACATAAATTTTTTTTTTAAAACAAATTTTTTATCAGCTAACAAGTAATCACGCACAGGAAATATCACCTTTTATTAAAATTCATGGAATATAATCAATATTTGATTCTTGTAAATTCAATTCATTCGTTCTTTTTGAGAAAGTTTTAACTAAAAGCACACTTAACTCTTCTATATACTCCAGATCCCTCGTGTTATAATAATAATGAAAAGGCGTTTGTTTACAAATCGCCAATACGATAAGACGCAACTATGTACTTTTCCAAGCTCCAAAGGAGTTGTCCTGAAAAGGGTCTCCCGTAAATGAATGAGTAACGCAATCCAAGGGGGGGGAGGATAGCAGAAAATGAGTGAGCACAATCATTCCATCCTTCTCAATCATCCAAAGTGAAAAATTCACACCTTCACACATGCCTGTCCGAAGGCAGCGGCAACCCTGTAACTAACCGCCTCACGCCAGATACTCGGCTCAATGTGGCGTGATAGCGCCAGCAAATCCCTTTCACTGGAGAAGAAAAAAAGAAGAAGGACAAAATAAAAGAAAAAGGGAGAAGAAGAAGAAAAAAAAGGGAAAGGGGAATGAAGGAAGAAGGAAGGGAGGGAAAACCCATAGGCGTGATTCGAGCTCTCTGTGCTCTTTTTCTTTGTGCGCGGCCGCGAGAGAACGATAAACCCCTCAACTCGGCACGTCCAGGTCACCACTGTGGGGAGAGGGCGGGAGAAAAAGGGGGCCATTACCCTGCCTCATTATCATCTGATGGATGCTGTCTTCTGCTCTCTCTCTGGAGTAATCGATAACCACCAGGATACAAGACCCTACCTACGCGCACGACCCTTTTTTTTTTTTTTTCTCTTCCCTCCTTTTTTCTTGGATAGCTCCTTTTTTTTTTTTTTTTTCCTCCTTTCCCACCCTCATGTAGGGATCGGGTGCAAGAAAACGGAATAAAATGCTAGGTCGACTTCTGCTTTGAATTTTTTTCTCGATTGTATATCTGTATTTTATGTTGTCCTTTTGTTTTTAAGTCTATTATGTGAAATGATGGTAGTATTAATCGTATACATTCATTGTGATGTTGCTAATTGGATACATTCATTTAAAATGTGTACTATATACTTGATTAATTAGAAATGTTCTTTATTTTTTTTTCTCATTTCCTATATTTGAATAGTACTAAAATATTTTAGAAAAGCTTTATTTTTATTGCGTCTTTTTCAAAAGAAGTCTGGGATTAAAGAGATAATAGACATCATTAAGTTTAAAATTTATAAGCTCTCGAAAACTGAACTAATGGTCTGTAAAGTTATTAATTTTATTTACATATCAGTAAATTTGTCTTATAATTATTAATGTATATTGTTTAGTGATATCTCTAAAAAAATTCATCTACAGAAAACAAGAAAAAGTGAAGATCTGTAAAAATTGATCCTTGATTGTAGGGTTTCATCAAATACTGTTTATAAATGTAATAGTGATATCATTAACTTTTAGTGTAAGCACTGAACTTTTTATTCTGTATATATATCTTAATTTACAAAATCTCCAAACAACGGACAATAAATCATCCCAATTTACACACATATAAATTGTTTATCGTGGTCAGTCAACCAATCACCCTTTAATGGTCATATTATTATAAAAATCAAGAAGTATTGGGGAAGTCATAATTTTGCTGTATTAAACGGAGTACATTGTCAATTTATTTTTATATACCTTGCCGATTTTAAACAGAAAATATTTTTGTATTTTCTGGGCAACATGCTTCACACGCTTTTTGTATATTTTGTGTAAATTTTTGTATTTATTTTGATCTTCCAGATTGGACCTTGAACTTTATTATTATTTTATCTGAGAGGTTTGCATGTGCGGCATTTCAGTGTTTTTGTATTGCAAATGGTATGAGGTTTTTGTTATACAATTTGCCTGTAACGAATACTGATAACGGCTTTTGTTGTGCAAAATGTAATCAAATGTATTTTAGTCACATCTCCTTTAGCTTTTGTGCTGATGCCTCATGTTCTTTTTATGTATATAGTAACTTTAGGTCATTCAGTCATTCACCATCGATTTAATAGATATTTAGCAGATCCAACGTTACATAGGGTGCTGTAAGGAATCTTATTATATTGCATCCATCATGTATTATCTCAAATTAGAACGAGCACCCCTAGTAGTTGCATCTGGAATGATCACTGTTTCCACGCAACAGTGGGGAAAGGCACCTTACAGATTCATCGCACTTATGCTATACTTGATATCTTTACGTAAACTTCCGGTTGAGCTTGGTTTGTCGTGTTTCGAAAAAAATTCCTAGTTGTAACTCCTATATCGCTATTCACTAGGCTGTACCTTATTTTACATATAGTAATTATGAAACTGGCATATTTTGCAATTGCTAATGATTATTTTCTTCGTGGAATAATACTTGAATAATAATTTCCGAATAATACTTGACAAAATGTTTAATGCCATGTTATTTCTTAATTTGATCTTACAGAAAGATCTACAAATTTTAAATAATTACATATATTCAAGCTATATATCAAATGCCCAGCAATAACATAAAAAGTGCATTTAATGATAAATCATATTCAGCTACATGTTTGAAGATTCCAGTCTATCATTCCCGACTACTTTCTGAAATGACTCTTAGTAAGCTCGATAACCTTGGTAAGAACTCTGAATCATGTAAGAACCGGGTTCTTTTCTTCCATGCCAAACTATCAAACGTGGAGATAGTTCCAAAGAAGAGAGAAGAAGATGGAAGGGGGGAAAGAAAAAAAAAGAAGTGCTTCCCTGCAGATAGTTTTGAGGAGCAAAGAGGCTTATCGGCGGCGTTTGTGGATATGGGAGCTCTCCCCCAGAGAGAAGGGAAAATGCATGTAGATATTGGGAAGGAAAGAGAAGTGAATGTTTGTCTCCATCTTTCTATCTATTTCTCATTCGGGTGCCTTGCTTCGATCCGTCCACGCGGCCTATTTGCTTAAAAACTACGCCACCGGAGAACGGCACTGCGCCAGAAATTGAATTACAACGACTACCTTCTTTGGGACTGATGAAGAAAGTCGGTTTTTTTCTCATTGCTTTGCTGGTTGCTGCTGCTTCTTCCTTTTGCCTGGGAGCGGATTTGCCAAACTTTGGGCACCTTGGAAAAAGGTACCAGAGTGCCATATTTGGCGTTGTGATTGCGCACCAGCGTATGAAAAAGATTCTGCAAGGTCTGTCTTTGATAGGTGAGGAATGTTTTTCTTCATGGTGGACTATGAAAAACTCACGGTTGGGATCTTAACTCTAGCGTTTGCATATTCAAAGGAAAAGCGTACAGAGTAAATTGTAGTATCATGAAACCCATCATTATCTCTCAGTTAATTTTGCTTTTAAATCTTAATTTTAGTTAATTTTTCACAATCAGTAGTGAAAATCAATTGCCATTTGCAAATGATTTCTGGTAGAATTTTGAAAGAATATCTTCTTGTAGATACTTTTGCTTAAATTAGTTCAGTACCTGAACTATTTAAATTATACTGACCGTATTTAGCGTTGTGTTTACGCAGTGTATAAAAGATTCTGCAGGGCATCCTTTTGATGGGTAAGGTATGTTTTTCTTGATGGTGGATGGTGTTTTTCTTGATGCGTATACAAAGGAAAAGGGTACAAAGTAAATTGTATTAGTATGAAACTCATCATTATCCTTCAGTTAATTTTGTTTTTATTTTATTAGCACAATCGTTTAAAATCATTAATTTATCAGATTTATTTTTCACAATTAAAAGTGAAATAGCAATCGTCATTTGCAAATGATTTTTGGTAGAATTTTGAAATTTTTTTCTTAAAGATACTTTGCTTAAATTGGTTCAGTGCACGAACTATTTAAATTATACTGGCCACATTTGGCGTTGTGATTGTATTGATTAGTGTATACAAAAAGTTTTTGCTGATCTATCTTGATGGGAGAGGAATGTTTTTCTTGATAGTCTGAAAACTGTTGCAGTTGGAAACATAACTCTAGCGTTTGCATATTGAAAGGTAAAGCTTACAAAGTAAATTGTAGCAGTTTAAAACTCATCATGATATGGATGATCATAATGTTGATGGGATGCTGATGGATGATCATGATTACTCATAATGATGTTGATGGTCATGAAACTCATCATCGTTGTGATTGCGCACCAACGTATAAAAAGATAGCACCTATCTTGATGGGCATTACATTTAGATCTGTTTAAAGAAAGCCCTAAAGATTAGAAATTAATTTACAGTACAAAGATTGCATATAAGGTCATAATACCTTTACCAAATATTGCATTTTTGTTTATTATACATGTAACACTGTACTTTGAATCATTACGGAACTGAGACATTATTGAAGAACTTTATTAGTACCCTTTTAATTTACAAAATAAGTCACTAAAGTTGATTTAGACATTTTCTTGGCTATTCATTGACAAAAATTAGTACTTCTTAGTACTAATTTACTTACTGACTAATTAGTACTTTTTCAACAATATGAAAGCCAGTAGTGTTGTTGCAAGACATCAAAACTGCAATAGTAAAAACTCATACTTCAAACTTTTGTAGTTATTGACTTAAATTTCATCTTTCAGTTTGAAAATTTTGCGATTTTTTATTGCTATGCAAACTTGCATTTAAATATAATAAAGTAATTACATTTTATAGTAATGTCAGTAAAGAAAGAAGTAATATTCTTCTTTAATATGTAACGTTTTAAAATTTTACTATACATTATTTTTTTGCCAATTCTTGTTCTTTAATGAATAAAAGCTGCAATTAGAATCATAATCTAAGTTTTTTTCCGCCTTTTTTTTTTTTAAAATATGACAGTTTTTTTTTTTTTTTTATTAAGCGAAATTTAACTGAATGTATAATTACAACAAACGGTGAATATTTGTTTGCATTTTTTAGCAATTTATTTTTTCAATATTTCTTCAACTTTTTCAATATAACTTTCATAGCTTGGTTGAAATGCGTAAGTGCTTAAATTCGTATAACACATACACACACGTATATGTATGTGTGTGTAATATAAGATTATATACATTTAAGTAGTGTTATACAATGATATATATAACATTGTATAATACTTATAACATTGCTTAAATGCGTATAACCTTATATTGGCAAAATTGTATTTAAAATTTTATAATTTAAATGATATTTCATTAAAATTTTAATAGAAGTAACAAATAAAAGAACATAATTTTTAAATGGACAATAAACTTTAAAATGCAGAGTATTTAAAAATCCTTAAATTTAAATTGAAGAAAGCAATTTATGTTTTTATTGTTGTATTTTTTTTTATTATTTATTTGTATTTTTTTAGTTTTTTATTTATTATCGTTGTATTGATGAAGATAATTTTGATTTGTATTTTTTTTTCTAATGTCATAATTTTAATCATGAGATATGATCAGTACCTAATTTGTAAATTATATGAATTACTGATATTTAATGCATGAGGAAATTTTTCAAAAATTCCTATTTTAAAGAAAAGGAATCAATGCCATGAAAAACATTTCAATGAAATGTTTTCAACTTTGCTGATTTTTTTAGAGAAAAAAATGTAATGATCCCTTATGAAAATTTTTTATGTGTTTTGTTTGTTTTTGAAGTAAATTTATTTATTAGCTTTTTTTTTTACTATACAATATTAGAGAAAAAAAAAGCCAGAACTTAAAAAAAAAAAAATCTATTTTTCTTAATATAATATTATGAATTACTAATTAAATAAAAAAAATTCAGCATGTTTTGTCTTAAAAATTTTTTTTTTTTTAATTTGATAACAAAAATTCAACTATTGAAGAAAAGACTTGAAAATATCTTTTCTTATTCATATGAATATAAAGCCAATTCGAAAAAAAAAAAAAAAAAAAAAATCTTCATTTATTCTACCATAATGAAATCCTGTTTTTCTCTAATATACTTTTTACTCAAGGGATTAATTTTTATTTCTATTTGAGTGAAAAAAATTTGTTCTTAGAGATTTGAATTCTTCTTGAGTAATAATACCATGCATTAACAATAATTTTTTAAAGACAAACTTAAATCTGGAACTTGGAAGTTACATTGTAGACATAGTAAATTTAATAGAGAGATTTTTTTCATCATTCGTACTAATGCAGTGCAGTACTTATATTCACATACATCAGGATAAGTTAGAAAAAAAATTTTTCGAAGCGGTTTTTAGATCTTTAAATATTTGCAGAAATCTTAGAGATGATTTTTTTTTTTTTCTTATCGTTTCTGACAGAACAGTTTTTGAACGTTCTTCAATATTTACTCGATCCTAAACTAATTCTCCTTTATATAAAAGAAATCTTTTTGTCATATTTTAGCTTCTCTGTCAGTTTAACTGAAAGGGTTTTCTTCCCAACATATGAGATTTTAAATTGTTTGATTTATCGAAACCGGTACAAATATTTTGAAATAAAAAATGAATTTTTGTTAAGTTACGGCAAAATGAACTTTTTTTTTTTTTTTTTTTACTGTGAAAAAAAAAGTCATTTCTATTGAGTGATGTTTACTTAGTCAATATTATTTTTGAGATTTTTTTTTTTTTTAATATGCCAAATGTGTGCATGAATTTTAACGTCACTTTATAACGGAAAATTTAACAGCACTGATGTTAATTTTCTGATATTTTTTAGTTCAGATTAAAATTATGCAATTAGCTCTTCTATATTGTAATTTGCTTATAAAATGTTTACTTTTTTGGGGAGAATTATGTTACTTTCTATAGACTCAAAAAATGTCTTTGTTTAATTATTGTTTTCAAATGCCTGGCACATTGACTTTGTCATTCGCCTTAAGAAAGCAAAATATATAGCAAATTCAGCTTTACCCAGGGTGCACTATGA
Source organism: Caerostris extrusa (assembly GCA_021605095.1). NCBI lineage: Eukaryota > Metazoa > Arthropoda > Arachnida > Araneae > Araneidae > Caerostris > Caerostris extrusa. The sequence continues at coordinate 43,614 of BPLR01020022.1, forward strand.
GGAACCTGGGAAAAGCCTTCTCGTTTTGCACCATAATTTAGAACGATCATTTCTAAAGGTGACATATGAGAATTTGCATGTTTTCAGAGGTGATTGGGTTCCAAAATTTTGAAGAATTCCTAAACTATTACGTTACTATTCCAAAAATGGCATGTTATATAATTCGAAAAAAGAGATATATTAAGTTCAGTTTACGTGCTTTTGACGTCTTACATAATTTTTGTTTTCTGTTTGTATACAATGCATTAACCAAGTAATTAACACAACAATGTTATCGCTCACAATAAAATGACAAACTACGAATATTTTTGATTTTAAATGTTTTACAACATATTGATTTTTTTTTTCAATCAAATTAATTTTCGTTATAAATGCACACATACAATGTCAGCCTTCTATAAAAGGTGTGGAGTTTTTGGAGGGGGCTTGATACTTTTCGCCCCCTATACAATAAAAATATATTGCAATCCATATTTCCTTTGCTTTTTTATTGAAAAATATTTGTATTTTCATTTCCATTGAGAATTTGTATTCCTTGATTGTATTTTGATGATCTTTCTAGTAAAGTAGTCTCCAACATATTTAATTTTTTTTTCAATAAAATTAATTTTAATTAGAAAAACAAAACAACTAACGCACAATGTTTATTAAGCTTCCTACAAAGGATACTATTTTGTTTAATTTTTTTTTTTCCTTTTGTTCATGCCACAAGGCTAAAATTACAACCAATATTTTACTGTCTTTTATCGAGAAAATTAGCAGAACTTTTATTTTGATATATTAAGGGTATGTAGTCTAAATTCACGATAACGTTCTTTAAGATTAAGATCATTCACTGTCTTTTTGTATTCTAAATCACGTTCCTGAAAAATCTAAATTCACGAACTTTAATTTGTCAGATTTTTTTTTTAACTGTATCTGAATCTTTTGTTAAATTAATTAATTATTTTATTTATTTATCCTATATGTATATAATAGGGCCTGATGGCCGTGGGACTAGCTCTCTGGTACTCGGTGCCACAGGCTATGAATGTTTGTAGTGGTACGGAATCCACTTTTAAAAGTAGGTTTTAGTCTGATATGACTGTAAAGCGTTAAACGTAGGGCTGACAACCCTACTCCGTAAAAAAGCAAAACATCTCCTGTCTTGAAATCTGCCAGTAGGCATACTGCCTTGGCTCACTGTGGGGCTGTTGTGTTAATGAAGAAAAAGAGTCATACAATAAGAGGAATTCAATCTATTTTATTAAATATTGTTAAATGTAAATATGAATTTATATATTTTATATTGTATGAATCATATTTTATTATTCGTATCAGGAAGACTTATCACTGGGTTATACCGTGTATTATAAAATTGTGTTTTATACCGAGTATTATAAGATTTTATATTGTTATTGTTTGTTGCATTTTTCATAAATCGCGTAAAATAATATAAGCAGGTAAAACAGATATAATGCCAGGTAACATAATATCATACAGGTCTTTTGATAAATTTGTATAGTTTTAATAAATCTTTGTGATATCTTTCTATCCAATATATATATAAGTTTAAATCTTTGATTTTAAAAGAATGTTATTAAATGTAAATATAAATGTATTTATTTTTTATTGTATGAAACATGCTTTTTGATGGTTGAGAGAGACTCTTCAGAGGTCTCTTATCGATAGGGTCGCCAATTGATCCCGCCGTACACTACACTTGCAAAGCAACCCTACCCTTCCGTACGAGCAGCGATGGAGTCAACATTTAATCAGAGAGCGAGCACCTGCAGGATCGTGTAGGGAGGGTCGTTACAACCGCCGTCCCATAAAGTGATTGGGGAATTGGGGCGGCCTGCAAATGAAGCTCCGCGGCGCAAATCTGGGATGAAAATTCGGAAGGGGGCGCACACGCGAAGAATGCGTAACGGCTCCTTTGGAAGGAAGGATTGGAAGCATTGTGGCAGAAGTGTACCGGGTTACTTGTTAAAGGGTGCTTCCTGGAGCCTCTGTTGGATTAATATTTTTTTTATTTCGGGTTTTTTAAGAAGTTTTTCGTATGAAGAATTTTGGGATTTTTTTTTTTTCCTTATGTGATTCGAGATTTTTTTTTTCTGAATAAAGTGTTGATGGATTTGCATATTTTGTTGCTTATGTTTTTGGAGATTTACTTAATCCAGAATTAAACTGCAGAAAAAGTTGCCGTTCTTCAAAAAAATGAGCTAACTGCAATTTTTATTCCCTATCTTAAAATTAATATCTTTTTTATGTATTTTCTTATAATGCTCGGTATAAGTGTATTCAAATAATTGTATGCATACTAAACTTATTTAAAAATGAATGATACACAAAAAATGTACGGGTTGAAAATGTGCATGAAAATCTATAGCTCACAAAAATTTATTTGTACAATTAGGATAAGCATGTCTATTATGAATGTATTGTAAATTGACTTTAATCAAACTATACATTAAAGCTATAGAAACTATATATATATATATATATATATAAATGAACAAGGATTGAAATCATTGCGGCAGAAGTGTACCAGGTTACTTCTTAAAAGTGCTTCCTGGAGGCTCGGATTAATATTTTTTTATTTTGTGTTTTTTAAGAAGTTCTTCGTATGAAGAATTTTGGGACTTTTTTCCTTATTTGACTTATAAAAAAAAAAAAACTTGAAGTTGTTTTTTTTTTTTTTTTTTTTTTTTTTGTGAATAAAAAATGTGTTGATAGATTTGCATTTTTTGTTACTTTAGTTTGTGAAGATTTATTTAATCCAGAATTAAACTGCTATCGAAAATGTAAAATGCTGCTATTTTAAAAAAAAAAAATTAACTAACTGTAATTTTTATCCCCTGCCTTAAAATTAATGTCTTCTTTGTTATTCTACTTTTCAAATTATTTAACACAATTTATGAAAAAATGTAACAAACAATAACACTCTGTATCTTATCACTATCTTATAATACTCGGTAAAAATCACAATCTTATGATATTCGGTATAAATCACAATCTTATAATACTCGGTATAAATCACAATCTTATAATACTCGGTATAAATCACAATCTTATATTGCTCTATTGCTCGGTATAAATTACAATCTTATAATATTCGGTATAAATCACAAGGGAGTGTAATCCTTTAAGGGAAGGTATAATTCTCGGTGTAATCCTTTAAGGGAAGCATTGTGGCAGAAATGTATCGGGTTACTTGTTAAAGGGTGCTTCCTGGAGCCTCTGGATTAATATTTATTTATTTTTTATTTTGTGTTTTTAAGAAGTTCTTCGTATGAAGAATTTCGGGACTTTTTTTTTCCTTATTTGCTTCAAGATTTTTTTTTCTGAATAAAGTGTTGATGGATCTGCATATTTGGTTACTTATGTTTCTGAAGATTTATTTAATCCAGAATTAAACTGCTATCGAAAATATAAAAAAAGTTGGTACTTAAATACTGTTCTTTAAAAATAAACTATAATTTTTATCCACTGTCTTAAAATTAATGTTATTCTACTTTTCAAATTATTTTACTCGATTTATGAAAAATACAACAAACAATAACAATCTATGTCTTATCAATATCTTATACTACTTGGTATAGATCACTATCTTTTAATATTCGGTACAAATCACAATCTTATAATACTCGGTATAAATCACAATCTTATAATATTCGGTATAAATCACAATCTTATAATATTCGGTATAAATCACAATCTTATAATATTCGGTATAGATCACAATCTTATAATACTCGGTATAGATCACAATTGTATAATACTCGGTAAAAATCACAATCTTGTAACATTCGGTATAAATTACAATCTCGGTATAAATGTATGCAAATAATTGTACGCATACTAAACTTATTTAAAAATGCATGATGTGCAAAATTATTAATAAAATAACGTAAATACATTTTCTTTATTATACTACTTAAATTTTATTGTTGAAACTTCAGATGTGTTGACTTTTCCTCTTATGTCATAAAATAAAATTAAAATTCCTTTAAAAAAAAAAAAAGAGTATGTTGTTAGAACTTTTTTTTTAACGGTTGAGGTGACACATGAAGCTTGTTAAACAATATCAACTTCCAAGAACTCCAAAAATCTTTCTGGCAAGAATCACTAAACACCCCGAGAGGAAACACTGGAGTTAAATTTTCTGTGGAGCTTTCAAAAACTAAGTTTCCCAAAACTGATGTAGTGCTCTTTACGAGCTCTTGCAGAAAAAAAATAGTAATAAAGAGAAGACTCGATTCTCTGTCTACTCTAAAAGATTTTCTGGGGCCCAGTGAACCATTCTTAAACCTCACCTTTTAATACAACCTCCACATTTTCAATTAAATAAAGCCTTTGCACTGCTTTTCGAGGACTTTTTCCCTGTCCTTCGAGGGAAACCAGGAGTGGTCCTTTTATATCCTTTTATGCGACCGAGACCCTAGAGGAAAGTGAACGACCCTTGCTGGAGTAGTCCTCTTGGAGTTTCTGGTGGAGGACCCTCTCGTGCAGTCTTATGATCGAGGAGAACTCTCCATTGTGTAGAAATGAGGGAGAAAAACTCGGGAAAAGGAGGAAAGATAGATTAGTCCTTGTGCAAAGGATTGAGTCGGGAGGTTGAGTTCTGGAAGGAGTTCCGATATGTTGTCACCGTCGAGAGGCCTCCCCAACCATTTCAAAAGATGGATAAATGAATCTCGTGGGGCAAAAGGGAGAGTCTTTATTGATAAGGACTTGCTGTTGGAGATTTAATACCAGTTTGAGAGAAGTAAAACTTCCGCATTTTTCTCCTTTTATTCGTCGTTACCTGTCTTCCCATACCTCTTGAACAGTGCTGATCCATTTGTAAGTGCTGAGAAATTTGGGTTTTGGAGACACTGTTGTATTATTATCCCTGTACATATGATAATCTCTTTTCTACAAGGCTTTTAAAGGGGGATGTTTGCTGCCGAGTCCTTTTGTAATAAAGGACTTTGTATTTGGTAAGCTGGTTGTCGGGGCATTTCCTGCTTGGATGGCTTGACTCGCTCTATGATCGTGGTGTTGAAGTTGGAGTTGTTGAGGTGGCTTGAGTATTATTTGTTGTTGGTGCTTTTCGGGTGACGAGCATGGCGTTTCAATATCTTTTCAAAATTTGTTTTGATTTTTTTTTTGTGAGTTTATTTTATTTTTTATTTATTTATTTATTTTAGGTGGAAGAGAATTTTTAAATTATGTTTAAACAAATTGCATATTTGATATGCTCTCCAAAGAATATAAGTATATAACATTGAATACAGAATATTTGCAGATAACATTTTGAATTTTTTCATGCATTATAGACACAGTATTAAAATTTTTTGACATAATTGATACTGTATTAAAGATATTTTGCTGAGAATTTAAAAAGCTTGATTATTTAATTTTTAAAACACTGTAAAAATTAGTGTTTTAGATTCTGTGTGATTTAAATCATATCGAACTTCCTTGAACTTTCAAATTTCATTAAGCATATAAAATATTTTCCACCTTTTACGGAACATTTTAGGCAAAAGGAAAAATATTATTATATTTATAATTATTTTCTTAAGGCTATGAATATTGTTTACTGTAGATCTTAATCGTATTTATTTAATAATACATGATTACTACGTATTTATTTCATAATACACGATTGTTGCTATTACAATTTTAAAATGTCAAATTTTTAAGAATTATTTTTTAACTCATTTAACAAGTAATTAGCATTACATTCTACTAAATTGTAGGCAATAAGAAAGTAAAATAAATTTCACTAATTGAAGTCTAATTTCTAATTATTATTTAAAAAAATTTAATAAAATAAATCAATATGTAATAATTTTATAGAATTTATATTTAAGTGACTTTTACTTATATAAACTGATTAAAAAATATTATTGATAACTCTGATATGACAATCTTTCGATTTGGACACTGAATAAGTGCAAAACTTTTATTTTAGACATTGATTCTTGTCATTATAGTAATAGCATTATTCATCAATTAATAGACTTTATATATAATCATCCCATTTTTGTTTCTGAAACTATATATATCTTAATAATCTGATGAATTATATTTTTTAACCGTATGATGATTTATATTTTTTGATAATCCGATGATTTATATTTTTGATAATCTGATGATTTATATTTTTGTGATAATCTGATTATTTATATTTTTTGATAATCTGATGATTTATATTTTTGATAATCTGATGATTTATATTTTTGATAATCTGATGATTTTATATTTTTTGATAATCTGAGGATTTATATTTTTTGATAATCTGAGGATTTATATTTTTTAATAATCTGATGATTTATATTTTTTAATAATCTGATGAATTATATTTTTTGATAATCTGATGATTTATATTTTTGATCATCTGATGATTTATATTTTTTGATAATCTGAGGAATTATATTTTTTAACCGTATGATGATTTATATTTTTTGATAATCCGATGATTTATATTTTTGATAATCTGAGGATTTATATTTTTTAATAATCTGATTATTTATATTTTTGATAATCTGAGGATTTATATTTTTTGATAATCTGATGATCTATATTTTTGATAATCTGATGATTTATATTTTTTGATAATCTGATGATTCATATTTTTTGATAATCTGATGAATTATATTTTTGATAATCTGATGATTTATATTTTTTGATAATCTGATTATTTTTATTTTTGATAATCTGATAAATTATATTTTTTTAATAATCTGATTATTTATATTTTTTTGATAATCTGATGATTTATATTTTTTGATAATCTAAAAATTTCTGTATACTATATTTGATACAAATTTCAACCTCAAACACAAATTCCTCCCAATGGACAATGCAATTTCTGAATATAACCATTGAAAGTTGTTACTGCAGTGAAGTGCCACTGCAATACTTCAAAGGCAGAAACATGTAGCAGCACATTAATATGAATAGATCCTCGTGTGCACTTTTGAATGTCACCAGAACACAAGACCGGAACAAATCCCACCTGTCATTGTAGTAAGTCGACTCCTTATTACTCCGGTTCAGTTATGCGAATCAGTAGTCGAACTTCTGTTTGACCATTCGCATTCATCCCTCCCCCTAACCCCCTGCCCCCTTTTGTTCTGCACTTGCAGGATTTTAAGCCCCAGTGACGTCAAGGAAAACGCCTATTAATCCGGGGTTATGAAAGGGGGCAGTTCGATTGTGGACAGCATCATTAGAAGGACCGGACAATGCGGAGCGCGTGACTCTTCTAAAACTTTCCACATTTATTGCTGGACATGGATTCGATGATGCTCGAAATTGGAACCGTGACCGTGCTTTTATACGTGAAGGGCTGTCTGCACCCTGTCTATCCCCCTGTAAATCGTGCTCTCGTCTGAAGGGCATGTGTGTGATGCGAAAGATTCATTGTTAGCGTTGGCAAATGTATTTCTGAATTTATTATTTTGAGATATCAGGTTGCCGAGTACCTAGTTAGGTTTGCGTGTGTTCCTGTAGTGTTTCGTTTCAAATATAGTGAAAATCTTTTTTTTTTTACTTTTAAAAAATAAAATTAAGAAATAAAGAGCTTAATAAGAAATATTATAATTTTATTATTTTTATTTTTCATTTATAAAAAAAAATATTAAAATTCTGAAGCACAGAAATTTTGGAATTAAATTTAAATTAATAAATGGCAAATATATGCAGTTTTTAACTTCGAATGCAAAGATTTATATTTTGAAAAACATCACCGTCGCTGATTGTGTAATAGAAATTTATTTTCAATGATTAGTAATAAATTTCTTAGGCATTTGTTTATTTAGATTTCTTGATAACTAAATAGAGATACCGAAAGAAACGATTTTATTTATTTATTTATTTATATTAAAGCAGATGTCTTGATAACTAAATACAGACACAGAAAGAAACGAGTTTATTTATTTATTTGTTTAATTATATTAAAGCAGATGTCTTGATAACTAAATACAGATGCAGAAATAAACGTTTTTATTTATTTGTTTAATTATATTAAAGCAGATGTCTTGATAACTAAATAGAGATACCGAAAGAAAGATTTTAGTAAAGTATTAAATCATATGAGTGCGGAACTTATTTCTTTGATAATTTAACTTTATATATATTTTTTTTTTTATATTGATGGGCCTTGCATTTCACTTATTTATACCAAACACCGCTCATCAACGGAGGTGGTGAAGGGAGATCATTGCCTAACAGATGATTTTTAGAGACAGCTGCCCCACATTTTTGTGCCATATAGAAGAAAACCCGGAAAATTCCACTGGGCCATCCGACTGTCGATTCGAGACGCTTATACACATTGTTATAATATCCAAATTTCTGAAAATCACAACCAACGCACACCTATAGCGAATTCAAAACCAGTCCTCCTACATATTTCCTTGATAACATCACAAGTTAACACTGAGCCACGAATTGGTTTTTTGTATCAATCAGCTTAGTGTATTTATTTTTATAGTAATAATTAAAATAAAAAAATTTAAATAAACATAATTTTATGAATTTTAGATGTTTGTTAAAGTTACTCATTTCCACTACTTTTAAAATATTTATTTATGCAAATTCATTTGAATTAAAACACGTTGTTGAGGAGTCATTGACTTTCCCTTGACTACAACTGAATGTTCTGAGAAAATTTGAAATAATTTCAATGCATACCACTTCTTTGAAATTCATAAATAAGTGTGCCGTAAAATGTATGCAAATCAACTAGTTTACTTGAAAATGGATTTCAAGTTATTCAGAATACCATTTTTTTTTTTTTTTTTTGAAGAGGCATTTTACCAAATGCACGATGTTAAATTTTTTTTAAATTTCTAAAATTTCCCTCTAAAATTTCTCAGGGAGAGGAATAAATATATTAGTGTCCATTTCTTTTGTAGTTCATAATTCAAGATGTTTTATTCAGTCTAACTATAAAATATAAACACTATAAACTGTATTAAACTATATAAAAATATATTAAAAATATATTTTGTTTTATTTGAATGCATTTTAATAGATATATAATTTTTTTTCTTTATTACTTCTTTAAAATATTATTTTAAAAATAAACTACATTTAAAACTGAAAAAAACTTATTATTAATCGTCTCATATCTTTAGTTAAAAAAATACTAATTAAGCCAAAATTTATATAAATTTATTTCAGAATAATATAGTATTGTAGAATTGGAAGATGAAATTATTGAGATACATTTAATGCTGAGCAAAAATAGAAAACCAAAAAAATTTCAAGATTTTTCATTTAAAATGAATTTTATTTAACAAATGGTGGTTTTACTGGTCCTATTTTATAGTGGTTTAGTGGTTTTATTTTATTAACAATATTAGAATTTTCTTGCTACAAATTTTATCATGTATAACTGAATATTAATAAGAGCTATTTTAAAAAACAGGTTTTTTGTAGTATACTGTACAGTCATATTTATTTAGAAATGAAATCCATACTGGGAGAAAATACCATATGAAACATTCTAAACAAAGAAAAAAAAAATCGAGAAATAAATAAATTTGTAAAATATTTTAACACGAATTTCAGTTTTTTAAAGGCAGAATGTTTTATTGAAAACTTTAGGCAAACACTACAACCTTCAGTAACTTGTTTGCATTCTTTAAAAATGACGTTCTCCAATGGGCAGGAGATTTGAGTTTCTTAGAAGTTGGTATTGACAGACTACTTTCTATGGAGGATTACTTTTTCTGTCCCCTGTCAGCTTATTTGGGTTTTATACAACTATACTGAAACTACAAGAAAATCTCTGGATGCAGTTAGAAGAGTTGACTTTAAATGTGTGGCATTATGTATTGAAACAAAATGATATTTTTTTCAGTTTGTTTCTAAAAATTCTTTTGATAACAGACTTTTTATAATAACTGGTAAAGTTATTTTGTATTAAAATTTTGATGTTTAAAGAAAGAAATATCAAGATTAGAATAGTATTTCTCGAAAAAAAAAATTTTCATTCAACATATTACATACTAAAATGTTCAAGAATTTCAAAATATTTATTTTCAATAAAAAACAATGAACATGTGCTCTTATTAAGATTTAAATGATGTAATTTAAATTAAAATTTTATTCATAAAAATAAATGGATATTTAGTAAAAAAAATCATTAAAGGTTTTTGATGGTTTTTTTTTTTTTTGTGTGTGTGAAAATATGTGCAACGAAAAAAAGAAGGAAAAAAATGTTTCGATTTTCGATGTAATGTTTTAAAGGAAAAATGTTTGTGGAGAAAATATAAATATTTTGTTTAGATACCTAAATTTGATGGGTTTTTTTTTAATTGTTGCCGATTCATCTTTTACTGGAAACGAAATTTTTTTGTATTTCTGTGATTTTATAGAATTCCCAAGATCCAGGAGGATAAATACTTACAACATATTTATTCATTATTTACTCATATTTTAAAAACTCTGCTTAATAACTTCCAGAACAAAATATAATTATTGCCTATCGTTCGTTGCGACAATTCTTATTTCTTTCCGAAAGATATATTTTTACCTTACGATAAAAAGTATTTCTAGTATTTCTGTTTTTCAAAGTGAAATATATATTTAAATTACCAATTATATTATATTATATTATATATGATTATCTACAAGCCATTAAATTGCTTATAATTTTGATAGTATTCAATTGAAATTAACTATATATTTAACATCTAACATTATTTGATCAGTTTGATTTAACTTATCTAAACAAATGTATGCTATTTCTTTTATCTATTTTTTTATTTAAAGAGATCTCTAATACAACGTCTAAGCACAGTTTCTTCTTCATTGGCGTAACAGCCCTTTGTGAGCCAAGGCCGTCAATTTCTTAACAAGAGATCTTTTCTAAAACTATCTTTTTACACTCGGGCATCAAGCCTCAAGCACTGTTTACGAATCTAAATTTTATCAGGTTGACATTCATTCAGTTCGATAATCCTATTTAAAACAGGAGTGTTTCACTTTGAAAATAACAATTTATATTTGAATAATAAAATGTAAAGCATAATTATTAAGGTATTTTTTAATAGAGATATTACTATTTAAGTAATTTTCATATCTTACATTTAAACAAGTTTAGCTCTTAGTTAAACATGACAGGGAAAAAAAATCAATTAGTCCAAGATGTTTTGAACCCATTTGGTTACCAACATGTCATTATCTTCATGAAAAATGTAAAAAATTTTTGGTAGGTTCTTTTTATCATAATTGGTTTCATATTTTTTTTTTTTTCTTTCAATCTAAAGATTTCGTTTGAATCTTTCATTGAAATCGCTTCTTAAGCTTACAAAATAGTTAATATTTTCTGCTTTCTTCTTTAATTTATCTTTAATTATTTACCTGAAATGTAATGAAAATTATAAGAATATAATAATATGGACGTATTATATTAAATCTAATATAATATTCTAGTATTAACAATCTACTATTTTTAGTATTATATTAAGTATAATATAATAATTAAGTTTAATTTCATTATATATTATTATTTTACAAGAGGAAAAAAGTAAAAGCCATTCAGAAAATATTTTTCTGATAATTATGAATGGAATGACACCTTCACAGAACAATTAAGTAAATTATACTAAAACTGTTAATCAGTATTATTCGACTTGCACCATTTTAATAGGAAAAAAAGTTGATTTATTGAATTGTAAAGTTTAACCATTGTTTAACAACGCAAAGAAATATATAAAAAGAAGGGGAAAAAAAAAAAAAAAAAAGGATTGTTCTCCAGACATCTCCTTCTTTTTCTTTTTTTTTTTTTCCCCAAGACGAGCAAAAATATAAAAAGTAGAGTTGAGCATTTTTTACGTTACATTTGAAGAATTTGGAGAAAAGAGATTTCAATGGATTGTTGAAATTTTTTCATCTTTTACTGAAAAGAAACTTTTCGTATTTTTGTGATTCTACAGAATTCCCAAGAACCAAGGGGATAAATATTTAGAACATACGTACTCATTTTTTACTCACATTGTAAAACTCCGCTTAGTAACTTCTAGAACAAAAATATGATTGCTGCCTATCTTTCAGACAATTCTGGTTCATTTAGACGGTTTCTCAAACTTGTCTTCTCCCCAAAAAGTATATTTTTACCCTACGATAGAAAATATTTCTAGTATATTTATTTGTCAAAATGAAATAAATATTTAAAATACCACATATCTATATATACATGATTATCTTTTCAGCCACAAGCAATTATATTACTCTTATAATTTTGATAATGGTCAATGAAAATATGTATTTAACATCTTCTATTATTAGATTATATGTAATTGGATGCATATATAATTGGTAATTTAAATGCATATTGCAAAAAAGTCTAAATTAGCTTGTTATAGGTTTATATTAACGTTTAGAGAATCTTATCCTATTAATTATTATATATTAATCCTTCAAATAAGATATTTAGTACAACTGTATGATATTTTTACATAAATCCCTGTAATAAAAAATAGGACTGCAACTATTGATTTAAATGTGGAGAAATTGTGGTTTCTTCTCTCATTAGAATGTACTATATTCACTTTTCTACTAGTGTGTTAGAATTAATGAATATTTTGATATGAATTTATAAAAAAATATTTATTATTATTTAGATATCGACTATAAGTCTTAAACCATTTGATACTTCTCCTCTCATCCGTTTGTAAAAAGTTTTTTTATAAAGTAACTAATATTACTTAAAAAATTTAGCCGTGATTTCAAGTTTCAACCCTTGACCGAACTTGATTTACTGGAACATTGCCAATTGAACATTACTTAGGGTCTCACATTACCAGTTATTTTGGGTATCACATTACCACTTATTTAGGGTCTCACATTGTACCACAGCAACTAGGAACGAACTCCGTCATATATAACATATAGAGAATTAAGATCTTCATCCTAACCTAAATTTGCCAACTTTTCAAAATTTATCAGGTCCCTTCTGGTAGAACTTTTAATTTGGTTCCTGTTGTCGGGTTTCGAAGTAAACTTCTCAGTTTGCAACTTTTTATCATTATAGGTATCTGCCCTGGATACTATGAAGCTTGTGGAACACTTCATAATGAAACTACTACTTAAATGCGTCAAGAATAGTTCTTGATGCTATAGCTACGGGCAACCTCAGGAGTAACATTAGTGTTAGCGTTCTCTTAAAAACTAATGAAGTTTTCCAACTTTTTTAAAATTTGTCTTACTCCTATATGGCGTAGATTAGATGAATTTTGATTTAATTCTCCTGACTGCACTGTGTCCTCCTACAGTTTGGGAGCATTTATGTTAAGTGCATATATATGCCCATGAAAACACGAAGCTTGTTGATCGATTCATAATAAAATTACTACTTAGATGGATCATCATAGATTCTTGATGCCACGATTGCTAACAGTCTCAGAGGCAACGCCTGGAAAGCTGGCATCCTCAAATATTTAACACAAGGGAGACAGATTTACCGTGTTCAACCCCGGTGTGGTGTTGTCAAGGGAACTTTAAACTCCGCTTTGCTTATATGATTTTGAATTGGGCTTTCTAGTTAGGATTCGGGTCTGATGAACATTTGGCTCGCTCTCTGGCCATTGACACCACAGGCTTCAGGTCGAATCCTGGCGTTTGCCACGGGATGTTTGATAGTGGTTCGGAATCCACTTTAAACCGTAGGTCACAGTCCTAATAGGATCGTAGAGCATTGTGGGTTAGCGTTACTCTCATCCGTAGCATATCTTCAAGCTACATCCCCACCTGGTAGTGTGCCAGTGCAACAAATGTGTACCTGTGCAACCAGTGTGTACAAGTGCATCCTGATAGTGCTAAATGATTTGCAGCCCTTGCTTATGGCATAAAGATTAACTGTCTCTGTATTGCCAGCTGCATTAGAACAACAACAATTAGGATTAGCGTGTTGATTATTCGACGAGCTATCCACACGTTCTCTATTTTAAATACAGAATTATTTCTAAACCGACTCTGTAGATTACTGAAAACTTCAACATTATTTCATTTCGAGAAATCAACTGCCAAATCGAAATTGGGACCTGTGCGGTACTTTCCGCACCCCTACACCGCCCCCTCGGTCCCTGAGGCTGAAAGATTCCTGTTCGATATTTCGTTAACCACTCTCGCTGCCCATCGATCTCGCAGCGAAACGGTTTCCGGGAAAAGCAGATTCGAGCGCAAATCGGACAAAAGGCACGCGGTCTGCCTTCCTCACAGCATTTCCGATAGCCTGCCTTTCTAATGGGGAGGAGGGAGGCCTTTTCAGTCGCAGCCGAGCGTTCATCGTTTTAAATGTTTCCTATCGGAGCTCGGATTTCGAGATACAAGCCCCCGATTTGCTTAATCGAATAATGCCAGTTTTGCCTTCACTTGGAAGCTTTGGAGTTGATATTTTGAGGCTTTTGATGTGCAGGCAGGCACACAATCTCCCGCTTTGTAGCTTTATTATGTCTTCTCTCTGAGTTCTTTCTGGGACTTGAGTATCTTGTTATGGGTTTTTCTCTCCCCCAATTTTTAGAGAAGAGTAAGTACAGACGTGTTTTTGGTAAATGTGATGATAAATTAAATAAAGGTTGTTCATTTTCTGTTGTCGTCTCGTGTGTCAAATAATTGTAAGAATTTTTGGTGCTTTAAATATTTGTTTGTGATTTCATGTTAATTGAGTTGTCTTGTTAAACAGAACATAGTGTACAAAATAAATAAAAAATAAACATTAAATGTTCATCACAAATTGATTGAAAAGTTTTTTTTTTCCGTAAGATTTCAGTATTTCTTAAATATTTAAGGATGAGATAAATGTTAGTATTTGAGAATATTTTGTTAAATATTTGTTTATTTTGGAGTAAAATAAACAAAAAAAAAAAAAAAAAAACGATAAATAAACACACTTGTTAATTCCACTATTATTGAATAAAGTTATGCATCAGATAATTAAACTGGAAAACTTACGTATTTGTTTGCAATTTCATATAAATTAAGTACAGTACGAGATGCATGGTGAGAAGCTGCTTCCGATGGTCGAGTTGCTAGAAGAAAATATTTCATAATTATTAATAATGCCTATGATTAATGATTATTAATGCTTATGATTTTTAGTGGTTACGAAAATATTTCAGAACCACTAAGAATCATAAGCTACTCTTGGATTTTACAAAAACATCTACATCATGGTAGTGAATTTTAGAAAAACTGATCTTCTCAAATGAGGGTAAGTTCAACACTCTGAATGTGATGGATCTAAAAGGTTGGAGAAAACCAAATGCAGAAATGCATCCAAAGAAATTTCTTCCAACTGTTAAGTATAGAGGTGCTTGTTTGGAATTGTATGAATGCCTCTGTTGTAGGAAAGCTTTCCATAACTGAAGGGATAATGAATCGTAATATGTCCATTATATCAATGTACATATTACGACTCATTATCCCTTCAGTTATGAAAAATTTCCTTCAACAGAGGTATTCATACAATCAAATACTGTAACAATGGAATTCAATTGTAATTATATTCTTATGCATGATAATGATCCTAAACGTAAGGCTTTTAGAATCCAAAATTTCTTTAATTATCTCCACATTCGCTAGATATTGTGGGAGAACATTTGTGAGCTCCATTGAAGATTTGTGGGATGTTTCAGATAACAAAGTAAGACTAAGTTCAATTTCAAGCATGTTAAGCATTAATAATGATTGCTTGTCAAGAAGGATGGAATTATATTTGAATTCAATTTTATTCATTTACCGTGAAAACTACAAGCTATTATAGAAGCTAAAACATATCCAACCAAGCATTAACTATAAATTATTTTTTAAAAATTTGTGAATTATTTGGGCTGTACGAATATTGTTACAGATAAATAGATAATTCAGTTTTTTTAAATATATGAACGATTCATTTGCTTTAATTAAAATAAAATATAAAATACCTAATAACTTTGTTTAAATATGTTATTTTATTTGGTTTAAAACTTCTATTACAAAACTTCAGGATTGAAATTTTAGACACTTTTTAAATACAAATGAAGGTTATACGAATATTTTCTACAGTCGAGATATGTATAGGTTCGGCTATTATGCATGCTATTAAATGAATGTATGCATTTAAATATCATTTTTACTGTATATTTACTTTAAATTATAATATCTGTATAATGTGCTTTTAATTGTAATTTATTTTTATTGTGAAAAAATTACTTTTAAATAATTAGAAATTATACATTTAGACGGTTAGAATTTTATTACAATTTACTTTTAAACAATTTTAAACAATTATGTATTTCTTAAAATTCTTTTGAGGTTCTAATTTTATTAATGCCTGTGTTAACAAAAAATATCCTGTAATTTTGCATTACACTTTAGAAACTGTTATACAGATATTGTTATTTATATATACATGACAATACCTGCATATCACTATTAAATGGGTAGTAAATTATCATTAACACAAATTGATACATCGTTTAATTATTTTCAATATGAATAACACTTCAATTTCATGATTAAGGTCTTAAAATCATTACAAATTTTATATAAAATAAATTCATTTATATATACATTTATAATAACGAATGTTTTTTTAATTATTTTGTACGATGAAAGATAAATCTCAGAATTGTAGTATTGATAAGTCTTTCTCTTTGCTTTTCAAATACAGTGCAAAATGACTGAACCATATGAAATGAACTCTTTAAGAAGGTTGATTGACTATAAATTGCCTGAGATCTTCATATTTCTAGAGAGTATATATATCCTTCCAAAGAGTGGAAGTTCAAAAATCTTTTCACTTAAATGTCTTCCGAGAAGAACTGTCAGAATAATTACTCGATAAGACTACTCTACCTTTAACTAATTAATTTGTTTAATGAAAAGACACTACAGACTCTCTCCAACCCTGGGCCCTCTTGCCCTTAATCGCTCTCTCTTTCTCTCCCTGGGTGACGTCTGCAGCAATCCCATCAAACACCCTCCACAGTTTCTGACAAAACTTGGGGAAAAAGACTCAGCGGAAGGCACTCGAGAATGCCTTTCGTGTTAACTCATTAATTAACTCCTCTTAAATGACGCGTGAAAGATGTAATACAAGTTGAATCGATAAACTATCGACCCAGCACTCTTTCAAAAGGGGTGGGGTGCAGGGACACCCTCTTCATTAAGAGTCGTGCTTTCGAGGAGGGTGAAGCACTTTTTGAAAGCTTTTAATTAACGAAACAGATTTGTTTTCGACCCTGTTCTGCTGCAGTTGCTACCAGCCAAAGAGAGAGGGAGAAAAAAGAATTCTAGGATTCTTAGCGAGAAGAATTCGTTGGGAGGGCGGGTAATGATGCCTGAAGTCTTTGAGAAGTGTTAACTTATGTGGCAGGATGAAGTAATAACTTTAAAATTACTGTTTCTTCTGGAGGAAGCAATCGGTGTTCTTTTATTTTTTGAATATTGGCTTGTCATATATCATTAATTATTAGCCTTCTGAATTGTGTGAATTAAGTTTTATTTTAAGAAATTATTCGACACACACTCGTGTTTTAAGCTAAAAGAATAAAGATATTAAATTATTAAGCATCATTAAATATTATTACAAAAATGCGTTTTACCTCTAGCTTATGAGCTTTATTCTCGGATTAGTGTAGATTATAATCAACAGTTTCCGTCGGAAATTGGAACATTTAGTTTCTATTATATCTGAATTTTCATTGTCTTTTCGCAACAATATCAGTTTGATAATATAAATAAGTCTGTTTCTTTGATAAGCCATCATTTAACAAATGGGCCTACGATGAATAAAGATAAGGAATTTTACTTTTTCTAAACATATTTTCACTAAAAGATGTGCAATCATCCTTTTAACCAAAAATTTGATTCTTCTTCCTCTTTTACTGAGGTGATTGACTTCTTTTAAGTGTAAAATATGATATCTTCAAGATTGAATACATGTTTTTGTAGTACAATCAATGTGGCCACAGAATGTGTATACAGAATGAGATCTTCGAATCTTATAAGTGAACCCTGTGGTTATTTACACAAAATCAATTTTTCCACAAAAATATGTTTTAAGTGCTGTTAAAAATAAATAATTAAAATTAAGATTGCCATATACATTGCTGCTTATAAAGAAATCCTATTTAAGATCTGCGTGTCTTTTAAGTCTACAGTCTTTACTCAGATTCATTATCAATGTTAATAGAAACACATACATAAAATAACGTTTAGCTTATCAAATATGAAGATATCAAACATGATCTGTATTGAAAATGAATAAAATAGCTATCTATATTCAGATATAAAGACTATCATCTTTATATTTAAAACTGCATGATGATATAGGAGTATATGTGTTGATATCAGGTATATGGAAGTATTAAAAATTTTTTGAATTGCTTAAAATTTTATTTCTAAATTAATCAAAATTAAAATGTTGCTCTTGTTTGTATATGAGATAGCAATTGCTTGTATTTGATTTGTTGATTAAAGGTACTCAAATATGAGATTGCAAACACTACATTTCAAACATTTTTTTTTTCCAGTTATTTCATTAGATATTGTTTTTATTTTTACTTCATCTTTTAAGAAGGAAAGGAACTTTAGGAACATAGTGTTAATATTGTCAACTATGAATTTTTTTATCTATTGTCCCAGAAGTTAAATCATGTGAAAAGATTAATTATTGGAAACATTATTATTATTACCAAAAATCATTCAAGTTATTTCAAAATTATATATTTTTAGCTTTTCAAAAACGTTTATTTCTATATCGTCACTGAACTTTCCTTTTGTGAATGTGTGTTGCTGGATATGTGGCATATGAGAGACAATGTAAAATCCTATTTTTCAATCAATGCGATTTTTTAACAAACATGATCGAAAAATATTCTAACGGCTGATTGAAATATATATATTTTTTTAGTTTATTCAGAAAAGAAATTTGTTTCGTTTAGAACTTTTGAATACGTTTCTATGTTTTTATTTATATAACGTCCCCTTGCAGTCTCTTTCTGAAGAATGGGAAATATGAGATATCAAAAACTTTTTTTTTTCTTTTTTTTCATTTTTTTTTTTTATGCATACAAAAAATGGAAAATGTGACCATCCTTCGCCACATAGCAAACGCCATTGTTTTTGAGTTGAGGTACAGCTACAAAAATTTTGTTCGTCCATAATGTCTGCCATTTTTGGTCCCATTCTCTATTTCTTGATATATTCTAATGCAATTCGGATTAAGAAGTTAATTCGTTTAAATATTTATAAGGCAAAGTATATTGTGAACTGATTTTCTACGAATTTAAACTGATGTAAACTCTTGGAGTGAATTTAAGTTTCTTATTATTGGAAATATAGATATATGACCTAAACAGAAGAAATATACTAAAAATGTACATTTATAAATGATACCGTACTGATATTTCTTTAATTTTTAATTTTCTAAATTTTTTCGTACTAGGTCAAAAGGATTTTCTATACATAAATGAAAAAAATTTCAATTTCAAAATTGATATATCATTTAAAAGAAAATGAATATTTAAATGATGTCTTCAATATTAAGTGGGGGAAAAAAATGTCATGTCCCAAAAATGTATAAGTATGTAAAAATATGCAAACAGAGTATAAATAAATAGTTTTAAAATAATAAGAGAATTTTAACTATATTTTTAAATATTAATATTTAAGTTAATTATTAATATTCAGTAATATTTTAGTAAATATTTTACATTAGCAGAAAAGGATATTTAAATTTTTAATATGCAATTTGCGAGTAAATTTATTTAATAATAATTAAATAAAAATGGTTATTTAAATGTTGTTTTTATATCCGTTACAAAACTATTTTAACCTTACCTTATTATTAGAGAAATTAACCTTATTTATTATTAGATAAATTAATTCTCTGTTTAAATATTTCTTTTAATTTAACACATGCTTTAATAAAAATAAAGCGATATACACAGTTAACAACAAGGTTCTTTGTTGTATGCATTTTCATTACAAATCTCTAACGTCTTTGTGTCTAGCAATAAGTTTAACACTAATTTCTTGCATTAATGGAGGCCAACCAAGTGCGTGTTTTCATCACCGACTTCACAATGAAGATATGACATTATGTGTTAATGAAAACAGTCACGAATGTTTCAGTCAAATTACATTTTAAAGACATATATTTTCTTTCATTTGCGTGAGAAGATTAACAGTTTCTTATTTTTCATATTTCGTGCCTATTAAAATAAACATTTTTATTTCCAGGTGGGCGCGGCTACATTAGTTTACGTTGTTAGTAGATTTATTAATTTTATCACAAAAACTTCATTCATGTATTCGTTATATTCATATATATATATGAATGCAATATGTGCACTTTCCAAATATAATAGATAACTAAAGAATAAACCATAAGGCTTAATTTTTTTTTAATTAGAAAGGAAAATATTTTTTCTGTCTTTCTTTTATTAAAAAATCCCTTTGATAATATGAATAATAATACTTAAATAATGCAAGTGTTTTGGTATATATATATAGCATTTTGGCAAATTTATACTTTATTTAAAATAATGTGCCAATAAAACTCTGCACACTATCAAAGCTTACTTAGAAATAAAAAAAATGTTTTCACTAATTTTATTAGATGAATAGAACTTCCTGCTTTTGAAATATAGTGTGGGGCAGATATGAACTTAATTTTATTTTGTATTTTAATCAAAAATAAGGTGTTGAACTCGGAATACTTTGAAACTAAAATAAAAAGCTGTCTGTTGAGTTTTCAGTTTTTTGACTCAGTTAACTTCATACTTCTAAACTGTTGTAGGAGTTATTGAATAAGTAAACGTTTCAATCACCTTCTTGAAGTTTTCGAAGTGTTTGATTTAAATGATTTTTAAATTGTAATAAATATAATTTTTCTAAGTCTTTATTCTAATGGACTCTACTACTTGAATTCCCTTGGGTTTTCTTTTTTAATTTTCGAACTTAATTATTTATTTTTTGCAAGCATCCGAAATTTTTACCAAATAATTATATTGAATGCAGTAAAGTTTTGGAAATTTATTTTGTTAAAAAGTATGTGACTTTTCAAGTACAAGCCAGTACACGTTTACATGTTTTTTTTTTTAAATGAAAACATAAATACTTCTGTTCAAGGAAGACAGCCTGAATGATCTGTTATTTCATATATTTTTCTGTTTGTTATATGTGTACTGGATTCTCTATGAAAAAATGGTACACTTGGCTCTTTTTATATTATAATTGTTGGGAGGGGGGGACCTTAATGTAAGAAATTTTTCGGAAGAGATTGTGACTTGTTTTCCCAAAAAAAGCGTGTGATTTAAGGAGGAACATTATCTGAAGTGGATCGAGTTTATTTATTTATTTAAAACATCTAACAATCTTCTCGTGCGCCACAAAAGTATACCATGAAGCTTGTAGAGGTCTAGAGGTAGTAAACAAATGTAAGAAATGCAATAATATATTAAATATACGTTATGTCTTGGCACTTAATCTTTATTTTGTTAGAAGACATGCTTTTATTAAAATACTACACATTAAACATTTAAAATAATTAACCCTAGCATTACAGTCCATGTTGGACCATTGCCATCTGTCAACTGGCAGATACCGAAACAGGAGATATTTTTTTTTTTTTTTTTTACGTTGTACGGTTTTCAGCCCTACTCTCCTAATACTTTACAGTCATAATAGACCGGGATCTATTGTTTAAAATAGATTGCGAACCACTACAATCATCCATGGTACTGCCAGGATTCGAACTCTAACCTGTGGTACTGAGCTCAAGAACGCTAGTTAACATTAAACATTTGCCAATTTCAAATTTAAAACTGTGATATTGTATAAGTAATGTTGACATTTTGATATTGATATCATATTAGATATTCTATATAATATGTTACTATTATTGTTATTGATAACAGAATTGTCGCCAGACAGTTAGAAGCAAATGTATAGCACTTATATGTATTTACAAATTATAGATTTATTACAAACATGAATAAATAGAAATATAGTACCTGTATACTATACATTTACTATATTTCTATATAGTATACTGTATATGCGTACTATATACTGTAGTACTGAAAGAAGAGCCTGAAAAAAGTTCAAGCATTTTTAGAAATTAGGATTTTTTTTTTTTCTCACATATATAATGTTGCAAACATCCTGAATTTATTTACAACTAGAAATTAATATTCAATGTTATGCATTCAACATAAATTTTTATTTTAATAGAACAGCGCGTGTCTTATTAATAGAATAAGCATTCAACAATCTTTAGCATCTGGGGCTTTTAACATTGTGATTGAAGGAAGGCAACCTGAGAGCCCTGAACCCAAAATGGCGGCGCGGTATTTGCGTTCCAATTGCGTCTCCCCAGGGGTGGAGTATCGTTGACATTCGATCAGAAAGGAAAATAGAGTTGTCGGATCGATCGCCTCCGATGGGGGAAAGGAAATAAAAAGGGGGGAAGCTCCTACATCTGCAGCTCCCATAAAATGTTGCTACTTGGCATTGCCCGCTAAAAATCTGTCTTCTCCTGTCCATCCCACGATTTTATAAACGATTTAAATTGCATTCTCCCACACTTGCTTTTCGGTTAAGAAGAGTTCAATAACGATTTGGGAGGGGGCAGTGTTTGCCTGGAGAGCATTTTGAATAATTTAGTGCTGGCAATGAAGGCTATTTTAGGTAATTTTGTTGGGTTTTCGATTCCAAAAAGGAAAAATAACTGTATATAAAAAGAAGGAACGTTGAGTGTTTTTCAAGTGAAATTTTCCTAAATGCTAAGATTTGTAAACGTGTTGTAGCTGTGTTTTGTATTTCAGAAGCTAAGAATCTTGCGTCGGGTTTAATTTTGAATCTTAGCCAAAACTGTGTACTGACTACTTGATAATCTTTCTGATTTAGATGATAAATAATTATACGCCCAAGTTCTTGATAAAATTATAGCTTTTGAGAAGTTGCATTATAGCAATAAAAGTAAATTAAAAGAACTGTTTTTTTTAAAAATCATTTTTTTAATTGCAGTTTTCAATATATCTCTTTCATTAATTTGTTTTCATGTCTATTTTGTTAGAAATTCGGTGCAAGAATATTAATTTTAAAACTGTTATTTTTTATTGTATTTACGATTATTTTAAATCATTATCATTTTTATTTTATATATATATATTCAAGTAGTTTTTTACATCTTTTTCTTCTTTTCTATAGATGTATTTCTTTTAATTCAGTAATACGTTAAACAATTCTTAACACTCTAGTGTAAAATATCCAATATTTACAATAAATACATTTGAATTAAATTGAAACAAGTTTGTTTTATTCCAGCAAATTAAATAATTGCCTGCTACAAAACACACCGGTTTTAAACCAAGCCATTTTATAAAATAATTTAATATTCAACTTTTTAAAATCCAACTAATTTGATACATTGAATAAAATTTTATTGTTTGCTTTAGGTTTGAATGGTATTTAGGTTTGAATGGTATTAATGGTAAAGAGTTAATTCTAAGGGGTATTTGACATATTCCATTCCATTCCACTATTTTATTTAATTGTTTTTATAAAACCTTTTTAGCTTATTGCGAAAATATGAAATGAATAAACATGAAAGTATATTACAAAAATAAAAATGATTATCAATAAATAATGTATCCAAAAATAAAGGGATTCGAACCAAGATTTACTAGTAAAATATCTCAAATACTTTTTCAATTTTATGCCTCTCATTATAAATAATTCTATCTAATAATCTAACCCATGGTACTAAATAAGTGATCCAATTTCTTTCTCATTGAGTTGTTTTTAAATTAATTTTTATTTCATTATTCCAATCTTTACTGGAAACCAAAACCCCACCTTGAAACACTCATTTTGAAAAGCTGTTACAACATCTCCCCTTCCCGTTTCTCCCCTTTTTCCACGCAATATTAAATTAAGATTATGATCCCCTCAACACGGAAGGAAAAAAAAAAAAATCAAAATGCAAATTACCGGAGAAATAAAAACAACTCCTGTCAACCTCTAGTTTTCGCGATATCGATATGGAAATGCTCACGATCGATGTCTTTCCACCATGAAAGAAAAGGCAGTAGGGGGAGAGTTGGAAAATGTTAGCGTGGCATGAATTATCACTTTCCAGCAAGTGAGAATCGGAGCGACATAAAGGCGAAAAGAAACCGAGTATTTGCACCAGCTTTTTCCGGTCCATATTCATGAAGTGAATTTGGAGAAGAACTTGAAGCCGACTGTACCGCTGAAGCTCGTTAAATTCCTCAGTTCTCGGAGATGAAAAACTACCTAATGCGAATACAAGATGAAAAAGAAGGGAAAAGGGGATTTTTTTCCTCTGGCGTAGAATATGTTTTTTAATGCCGCTTACTAGGAAAAAAAGTGTTAATCCCTAGACTATTTTTTTTATGTCTTAATAATTTGCTGTGCAGGGAATTGAAATCTATTAAAATGCAAGTGTTAAATAATAAAAACTCACTTGGAATAAATGAATATTTAAAAAGTTATACTCACTTTAATTACTATAAATTATTTTTAGGATCGGGAAAAATAAATTAAAAAAAAAAAAAAGATTATATGAACACAATTTATTTTTTACATTTTTGCCTGTGCGGCTCGTCTTTACGCAGCTGATATGGGAAGTGGACATGAATTTGATGGGATGAGTTGTGAGCATTACTTTGAAAATCAACTACATTTGACGACGATTATGAGGTACCACAGGCTACAGATTCGAATCTTGTCGGTGGCTTGTCGGTATATTAGTGGTTCAGAATCCACGCTAAATTGTAAGTCCTGGTCTAATTAGCCCAAAGTGTGCAAAAATTGATTGTAGAACTACAAATTAAATCCTAATGTAATAATATCTTTATTATTGGAACTCTACTTCGAAGTACCAATCTAATTTTGAATAAAAGGTGAAAATAATAAAAAGTGATGATGTTTTCTGGTAGACTTTTAGGAATAGATGCCCGAAATTTTCCTATCGCATGTAATGTTTTACTAGGTAATTATTACCATTATTACCAATATTATTGCCACATAATCGCCACCTCCCACTTACCATTATTATCACAACTATTGCCACGTAATTCGAACCTGAAGCCTGTGGTATATCATAATCATCAACAAATGCAGTTGATTTTCAGAGTAATACCCACAACTCATGCTATTAACGTGAATCAAATTCATGTCCACTTCATACCAGCTGCCTGCGCTGCTACTAACGACGAGCTGTACAGGCAAAGTGTACAAATAAATTATATTCATGTAATCTTTTTTTTTATTATTTTCTGAGTAGGAATGACATAAAAATATTATGAAATTAAATGTTTCTTAAAATTTAACTTTCTATTGACGAACAAATATAGATTCAAAAACGCTGAAAACCTTTTATACTTATATTTAGGCGTGGCTGCTACCTGATAAAAAGTTGTTCCTACAACTGAGCAGTGCATAACCTTCATTTTTCTTTTTTCGTTTCTTTTTCGATTTATTTTTTATTCAGCGTGAGTTGGAATGGTGTGTAACTCCCTCCCGTCCAAGTATGATACTGAAAAGATGGATCTCACGTGATAATTGATTGTGTCTACTCCCCGTTAGCGTGTCTCGGAAGGGGGCCGTTCCGTTGATCTCATTCATCACTTTGGTTGGCGAGTTTCTTTCAGCGGGCAGACATGATCATTTCAATTAATGGGAACAGCTGCCTTGGTTGGGGAGGTGCAAAATATTTGTTCTACATGATAGATCAAACAGGCATTGCTTAATCCAAATTTCAAAAATGAAAGCGTAGTTAATTTAAGACACTGAATTCCGAATTTTAAAAAAGTATTTTTAAATTGTGATGAATAGATTCTGAGTTTGTATTCGCAGTCAATTAAAGGAATTTAATTGCTTTAGCTTTTTTTTTTTTTTTATAAATCGTTTGTAAAACATTTCGAGCATTGTTTTGTAATTAATTTATGTATCCAATTTTTAAATCTTCACTGTCTACACCATCTAATTTATCCAATTTTTAAATCTTCACTGTCTACATTATCTAATTTATCCAATATTTAAATATACACTGTCCTTTTGTATTAAAATTTGTGCAATTTTAAATCTGCAAAATTCATAACTTTTTTATGTCCTTTCCTCAATGAAAACTATGTTTAAAAAATATTTTACATCTTTTAAAAAAGTATTCTTTTTATTTAGGTTGTCTAACAATTCTTATAAAAGCTTTTTCTTGCCCATACGCGATATGTCAGCTCCAGCCATAATATATATATATATCCATATATTCATGTAATGCTTCGAGCATAATGGGAGAATAATTAAATAATAATTTAAATTAAAGAATAGTTAATTTAAATAATATATGGTTTCAATTTTAGTTCATAGACAATCATTATGTTATTTGATACCAAACAGTTGTTCAGCATTCTTGACCCTAAGGTTGAAATGATTTATAAAGTCGCTATATTTTTTGCTTGTTACTTTATGTCCCTTTTTTTCCTTGATTGTTTAATTACTAATTAATCTTGAACAATTTTCTTGATTTTAATGCTTTCATTCCTACATTTCTATAATTTAAATTCCTTTTACATTAATCTTTTTTTAATAAAAGTACTTTTGTAATCTAATAATATTGAAACCCACTTTCTAAGTGTCCTCATTCTTGCCAAACAATTTATTTCTTCCAAACACAGTTACTACGCGTGCAAAAGCAAAAAAAAATCCTCAGGACATGGTTCAGTGGCGCGTCTTCAATATGTCTCGCGCTTTCCATACATCACCACATAATAAATCCCCACGAACATATACATATAAACAGACAAAATGTCTCGTTTTTCAAGGGAGGCCCAAAACCCATATATCTATGGAAATTCCGGATTGGAATGTTTTTAAGATTACGATCCTTACTCCTCTTTGTAGGAAATAAATACACGCACCGTGCCTAAGGAAAACGCAGAAGAAGAAATCCTTCTCCTTGCGACAGATGATTTGTTTTCTCATTCCTTAGGACAGTTCTGTCGGGCACTCTATTCATATTTATAACATGCTCCCAGAGCTGTCAGCTCACACACAAGGACAGAGCCGAGCTGCTTATTTTCTTATGTTAACCGTGTATCCAGTGTCTGGGATGTGGCCTCCGTTTCCATGGCACTGCGTCTGGAAGGTTTTTCCGCCCGGTGAGGATAAATTCATTTCAGTCTGTTTCTTATTGCGATTTCTTCCTTATTTGATGCCGCCGCTGTTGTAGAATAAGAGTCAGTTTGAGATCCGCATGCAATGATGGTTGGAACGCTGCATTTTTTTCTGTCTTTTTGTATCGCTTGTCAAAAGGGGGAGGGGGTTGTGATTTGAATGGAATTTGAACGCTTTTTGAATGAATTTTTTTATGGTTTAATTTTCAAATAGTTATTTTTAAAAAACCTTTATACAATTCGTATATTTATTCTGTGTAGGATCTTTTTTTCCACATGGTGTCTTTATGGATCCTTATTGTTTCCTTATGGATCTTTTTCCTTATTTAAAACCTTTCTTGCCTATATACAATATGTTAACTCCAGCCATATATTTATGTAAGGAATCGAGCTAATGTGAGGATAATTAAATAATGATTTAAATTAAATAATAATTAAATTAAATAATATATACTTTCAATTTTAGTTCAGAGACAAACATCGTTATATTATTTGATATCAAAGTATTATTTAGTGTTCTTGATCTTAAGGTTGAAATGATTTATAAAGTTGCTATATTTTTTTCATGTTACTTAATGCTTCTTTTTTTCACGTTAATTGTTTAATTACTAATTAATCTTATAAAAATTTTTTTCTTCGTTTTAATTCTTTAATTTCTACATTTGTATAATATAATACCTTTTACATTAACCTT
Organism: Caerostris extrusa; assembly: GCA_021605095.1. Taxonomy (NCBI): domain Eukaryota; kingdom Metazoa; phylum Arthropoda; class Arachnida; order Araneae; family Araneidae; genus Caerostris; species Caerostris extrusa. Next base: position 71,484 of record BPLR01020022.1, read on the forward strand.
TTTTATAAAATTATTTTTCGTAAACTAATAATGTTGAAACATCTTTTCCAAGTGTCATCATTCTTACCAAACAATTCATTTCTTCCAAACACAGTTACTACGCGTGCAAAAGCAAAAAAAAAAAACCTCAGGACATGGTTCAGCGGCGCGTCTTCAATATGTCTCGCGCTTTCCATACATCGCCTCATAATAAATCCCCCCACGAGCATACACATACAAACAGACCAAATGTCTCGTTTTTCAAGGGAGGCCCAAAACCCATATATCTATGGAAATTCCGGGATTGGAATGTTTTTAAGATTGCAATCCTTACTCCTCTTTTATAGGAAATAAATACACGCACCGTGCCTAAGGAAAACGCAGAAGAAGAAATCCTTCTCCTTGCGACAGATGATTTGTTTTCTCATTCCTTAGACAGTTCTGTCGGGCACTCTATTCATATTTATAACATGCTCCCAGAGCTGTCAGCTCACACGCAAGGACAGAGCCGAGCTGCTTATTTTCTTATGTTAACCGTGTATCCAGTCTCCGGGATGTGTGGCCTCCGTTTCCATGGCACTGCGTCTGGAAGGTTTTTCCGCCCGGTGAGGATAAATTCATTCCAGTCTGTTTCTTATTGCGATTTCTTCCTTATTTGATGCCGCCGCTGTTGTAGAATAGAGTCAGTTTGAGATCCGCATGCAATGATGGTTTGAACGCTGCTGAATTTTTTCCTTTTTTGTATCGCTTGTCAAAAGGGGGATGGAGTTGTGATTTGAATAGAAATTGAACGTTTTTGAATGAATTTTTTTTTTTTATGGTTTAATTTTCAAATAGTTATTTCTAAAAGACATTTATACGATTCTGTGTATTTTGCGTAGGATCTTTTTCCACATGGGATCTTTATGGATCCTTATTATTTCCTTATGGATTTTTTTTTCCTTATTTAAAATTTTTTCTTGCCTATATACGATATGTTATGTTCAGCCAATATATATTCATGTAAGGATTCGAGCCTAATGTGAAATAATTAAATAATGATTTAAATTAAATAATAATTAAAAGAATATTTAATTTAAATACTATATAGTTTCAATTTTAGTTCAGTGAAATCATCAATATATTATTTGATATCAAACAATTGTTTAACATTCTTGAACCTATGGTTGAAACGATTTATGAATTTGCTATATCTTTTTACATGTTACTTTATGTTTCTTCTTTTCTCGTTAATTACTAATTAATCTTTACAATTTCCTTCATTTTAATGCTTTATTCCTATATTTCTATAATTTTAATTCATTTTACATTTAAAGTACTTTTTGTAAACTAATAGTATTGAAACGTTTTTTTCTAAGTGTCATCATTTTGCCAAACAATTCATTTCTTCCAAACACAGTCACGTGTGCAAAAGCAAAAAAAAAACCTCAGGACATGGTTCAGTGGCGCGTCTTCAATATGTCTCGCGCTTTCCATTCATCACCACATAATAAATCCCCACGAACATATACATACAAACAGACAAAATGTCTCGTCGTTTTCAAGGAGGCCCAAAACCCATATATTTATGGAAATTCCGGATTGGAATGTTTTTAAGATTACAATCCTTACTCTTTTAGGAAATAAATACACGCACCGTGCCTAAGGAAAATGCAGAAGAAGAAATCCTTCTCCTTGCGACAGATGATTTGTTTTTCTCATTCCTTAGGACAGTTCTGTCGGGCACTCTATTCATATTTATAACATGCTCCCAGAGCTGTCAGCTCACACAAGGACAGAGCCGTGCTGCTTATTTTCTTATGTTAACCGTGTATCCAGTCTTTGGGATGTGCGGCCTCTGTTTCCGTGGCACTGCGTCTGGAAGGTTTTTCCGCCCGGTGAGGATAAATTCATTCCAGTCTGTTTCTTATTGCGATTTCTTCCTGATTTGATGCTGCCGCTGCTGTTGTAGAATAGAGTCAGTTTGAGATCCGCATGCAACGATGGTTTGAACGCTGAATTTTCTTTTCTTTCTTTTTTTTGTATTGCTTGTCAAAATGGGGGGGAGTTGTGATTTGATTAGAAATAGAACGGTTTTTTTGAATGAATTTTTTTACTGTTTAATTTTCATATAGTTATTTCTTTAAAACATTTATATGATTCAGTATACTCAATGTAGGATTTTTTTTCCTCGTGGTATCTTTATGAATGTCCTTATTATTTCCTTAAGAATTATTTTTCCCTTTATTTATGTTGGCTTGTCAAAATCGAAAATTATTCCTTCAATATTTTGGTTTGTAAATTGTTTTATAAATTTTCATTTACCGTGTTTGAATATATTTTACTACCATTCTTTTTTTCAATGGGTTGAATATATTTTACTACTTTTTTTAATGGTTATCAAATAAAAATACACACACACAAATATTGGCATTTTTTCTTTTAATTTGACACACTTTGGGTTTTTGACGGCATTATTTTAATAAATTTCATTAAAATGCAAAATCATAAGTTATTCATAAGTTATTTTCTTCTTTTTTTTTATCATTTGTTATGATTTTAATATGCAGATGTCTGTCTTTTCGCCTTTTGTTGTTATTCTAAAACCTGCAGTGTAGCAAATTTATTTTTGCTAATTATGTTTTATTTATATAGCAATTTTTTTTTGATGCGATTATCAATTATCAGTAAAATATTGACAATTTTGTTTTCTTTTAATTTGACACACACACAAATATTGACATTTTTTTCTTTTAATTTGACATACACACACACTGTGAAATTTAATTTCTTTTAATTCACACACACACAAATATTGACATTTTTTTCTTTTAATTTGACGCACACACACCTATTGACATTTTTTTTCTCTTTTAATTTGACACACACACACAAATATTGACATTTTTTTCTTTTAATTTGGCATACACAAATATTGACATTTTTTTTTCTTTTAATTTAACATATACACACACAAGTAAAAATCAGTTTTTCTGCAAAAATTATGTGTTTTATAGTTCCTTTCCCTTATTCCCATATCTCCTTTTTTTTTTTTCCTTTATGAAATTTGACTTTTGAATTTCAATTTAAATAAAATCATTTATCATATCATCTTTATAAAATAATTAATTTCTATTCATAAGAATTTATTATATTATAGAGCTTCTTATTTTCCCCGTTGTTTAATATTTAGTGTATTCAATTCAGTATCTAATATCTGTTTCATTAAAAGTCTGAGATATACTTATTTCAAATAAGAACAAATTTAAAAATTAATTTATATTCTAGTCATGAAATATTTAAACCAATTTAATTTAAGTATTTCGAAAAATTATTCTAATCACTTAATAGAATAACGTTCAAGTACATACAGTTTTTGTGTTCTGTTTCTTTAATTTTATTTTAATTAAAAAGGACGCAAGTGTCACACCGAGTTTGAATCTTTTTAAGATAACAATAAAGGAAGATTGTATAGTTTTAACTAATAAATACAAATTGCAGTTTTTAATGCTAATTAGATACATAAATTAAAGCATAATGTGATGAATAATTAAGTTAAATTTTAAGGTAATAATCAAGATATATTTTGTCAGATACTAGAATAATTTAGAATAGGTTTTCTTATGAAAAACATAATTACATCAAGATATTTATTAATACCATTTGTTTTCTTGAAAGTTAGACATATATGATATTTAATTAATTTTTCCTCATTGAATTAAACGAATTATGCATTTTCCATCTAGTTTATTAAAAATTTTATTAAATTTAATAGCACATCTTGCATCTATTTAAAATGTTATTCACTGTAAGAAATTTAATTAAAATCACTGCATTTTAAATTTCAAGGTACGATGTGCATCATTAAATAAGCGTATATTATTCTTTGGGTAATTTAAAATTCATTTTACATTAAATGAAATCCTCTGCATAATTAGCATATTAACAATTGATGAATAATATTATTCAATTTAAGAATGTTGGCTCTTACATAAACTGTGGTCTTGCATAAACTGTTTATGTCTCTAAAAAAAAATTCTTTTTTTAAATATATTAAAGTATATAAGAATGGGAATTCTACCAAGATTAACTTAATTTAGTGTATATTATATATATTCAGTGATAAACTTTTAAATTTCGTTGAAATGTTACAATAAAAATAAAATAATAAAAAAGCAATATTAAAGAAGCTTTAAAAATATCACGAGATACACAGTCCAGTCACATTAATGTGACCACCACCTACTTTCAACTTCAACGTGAAATACCCAATCACAAAAGGCAGGTGGCAGCACATTGCAGGGGGAGTGTATATAAAGAATTCCATTTAATACCACACTCCACTTAAAATCAGAATATACAAGAGTGTATATTCTGGCTTTTTGACAGGTGGTCACATTAATGTGACTGGACTGTGTATATATTTAAATAATATATTTTTTCCTAAGCGATTTTATTTTTTTAATAGTTGAAATTCAGATACCACAATCCTTGTAGATTTTGTTTCAATCAACAGATTATAAAAATTTATTTAAACCTAAAATGTTATATAATTTTTATATATATGTAAAGTGGAAAACCAATCAGTTTTCTGCGTATTTATCAAACTGAAGTACTTCAAATTAGTGTATATATACATATATAGTGTGTGGTTTAATTAAATATTTAAATGTTTATATAATCACTTAATATGTAGAACTTGAGTTATTTTACTTTGATAAATACGTAGAAAAGTGATCGGTCTTCCACTTATAATAATAATAAAAAAAATTATAGAATTTTACGTTTAAATAAATTGTTGTAAACTGTTGATCGAAATAGAATAAAATCCACAAAGATTGTGGTATCTATTTCTATTCTTTGATCTATTTTGAAATAAAATTGCTTAGGATAAAATATATTATTTAAATATGGCATCCTCATCAATAGCACGACAGCCCAGGGTGGGCCAAAGCTTTTCTTTGAAGATATTTTCATGCATTCCTCTGGGTGACAATGGTCCTCCAATTCTTAACCTTCAGTACAGCAAAATCTTTTCAACTGCGTCTATCCATCGCAATTTAGGTCGTCCTCTTCCTTTTTGTCAGGTCCTCATCAGATCTTTCTAAAATCCATGTTTCAGAGCCATAGACCAAAATAGGTCTAATAAGGGTTTTATATAACAAAAATATTTAAATATTTATCGTGATATTTTTAAGTCTGCTTTAATATTGCTTTATTTTATTTTATTTTTATTTTAACATTTCAACAAAATTAAAATTTTATCACTGGAAAAGTATTGATGTTGGAGTCGTGCGTTTAATTATTTTCTTTTAACTACATCTTGAATTAGTAAATATGCATACGAAGGTTCGATTACGATTGAACAAATTAACTAAATAAAAGAAGTTTTTAAAAACATTAGAATTATTTTTTGTACTCCATTATAATAAAATCTGTCAAAACATAAACTCTTCATATGTGATATCTTTCTCTTTAAATATTATTATTCATAAATTTTGCAATATAGAAAAAATATTTAAATATATATCTCGTGATATTTTTAAAGCTTCTTTAATATTGCTTTTTTTAATTTCGTTTTCATCGTAACATTTCGACGAAATTTAAAAAGTTCATCAGTAAAGAATTATTAACTTTGGTGTTGTGTGTTTAATTCTTTTTTTCTTTTCAATGACCTCGTGAATTAAAAAATATGTATATGAACATTCGATTAGTATTGAACAAAATATTAAATAAAAAGATGTTTTTAAAAAACATTGGAATTATTTTTGTAGTCCATTATAATAAAATCTTTTGAAACATAAACTCTTCATATGTGATATCTTTCGCTTTAAATATTATTATTCATAAATTCTGCGCGCGTTGTTCTTTAAAAATTAATAATAATTCGTTTGCATTCTTCATCATGAAAATTACGATATGATTATTAAATAGCCTCTCAAACAAAGATAGCTATCAATTGAAGCAGCATTGAAACATGCTCTCGAACTCACCGTCCGAAAAGCTGCACAAAGGGCATAATGCTGCCTTTTTACATTACTTACCTAATAATGAACACTGCATAGTTCCAAGTTAAGTGTTTCCGATATCATTACCCTCTTTTCCGAAGCTATTTTAACTTTAACGAATGAATGGCCCGATAAAATGAGCTCATAATAATATTCCCATTTTCGGGAAAGGATACTTTTAAGTTATTAGAAATTTATTTTTACCGGGAGTTGTCACTAGGGTCTCTCCCGCTTTTGTCTCGCCGGAAAGGGACTCCCAAGAAACATCAAAAGAGAAGCCGACTGTTCGAAAAGAGAGAAGCACGCCGGGGTGGTGTGTGCCTTTAAAGTTTCCTCGTTCGAATGCTTTCCTCAGAGGCAATTAAAACCCCCTCTACGGAAGCCTGAATTTTCTTGCTATTTACAGTCATCGAAGGGAAGAAATAAATGGGCTATCTCACAATCAGGGGGATATCCGGAGTCCTAATGAAACTATCCCTCGATTCCACGTCGCAGTGTTTTAATGGAATAAAGCATAATGCGTGTTTTAATGGAAGCAGAAACTTGTCTAGGCATCGGTATGCAAGGGAATGGCGTTTTATTATCTTAAAGGTTACCATTATTTTTTTTCTTTCTTTTTCTTCTTCTTTTGATCCTTCTGCTGCTAAAGATTCCTTTATCTTTCTTCGGTACTATCTTCCGCTTTTGACTTATTAGTGGATCTTCTCTCTGAGTCTCGCGAGTTTCTGCAATTGGAAAGTTGCAGTTTTCTTACAGAGATAGCTGCCTCGTAATTCTTGTCTAGTTTTAACTTGGAGAGGAATTGAAGCAAAATGCTGGTGTGAGATTTTTGAGAGCGAATTCCTCTTAAAGTTTTTTTTTTTCTTGCTTTTTGTCTTTCTTATTCTAGTAATCATTTCTGTATTCCAGATTGTGTTACCATATTTAAGTTTTCATTACAATTAGCTTTTGTGCTACAAATCTTGAAGTTGGTCCAATATTTTTCTGGAAATGAAGCTTTTGCTCTATTCCCGTAGCAGGGCTTTGACGATATAAAACATAGTACATATTTTAATGGAAACATAATTTTGTTTATGCATCAATTTTTTAATGGTTATTATTATATTTTCAGATGAAATTACTTCAATCTTTGTTTGGTAGTTGGTTACAAAAGTCTTTCTTTGGCAGTTGGTTACTCCATCTTTTTTTTGCTGTTTAATTTTTACATCTACAAGAGTTTGTTTGAAAGTAAAAAGCTTTCCTACTTCAATAATTTGTTTCCTATTGAATTACCAAAGTCTTTGAGAAAAGTTTGATGATCATTTTCAGTTCTATGATTTTAATTTCCCCTTCTTTTTTTTAAAGTGGATCAAAAATTATTTCTGTATTGGTTTTAATTATATGACCATAATATAATTTGTGTTATAGTTAGTTTTATGATGAAGTTTTGAAACATTTTACATTGAATTACAAGAAAGGTTTGTGTAAATTGATTATAAGCATAAATTCATTGGGTTGCATTTTTTTTATTGCTTTGTTTTAACATTGATGAATTACAATGTGCAAATGACATTCCTGTAACTGTTTTAAAAAAATTGAATTAAAAGACTTTAAAAACATTTTCTGAAGATATAAAAATAAAACATCTCTAAAATTTGATGAATTCAATCATAATTTGCGTTACTTTGGTTTTATATTGAGAGTTTAAATCATAAAATGTTTTCTTCCTTTTTTTTACTAAATTATCTGCTTTTAAAATATTAAATCATTTTCCTTTAGGATGTAAATTCATCTAATTGGAACCAGTTGTTTAAATAGCCACTTCTGGTTTAAATATAAGAAATGAAATATTTACAACAGCAAATAAGTTGTTTTTTTTTGTTGCTGAATTGTTTTAACATTAGTGAATTAAAACGTGAAAATGACATTCATTAAATGTATATGGAAAAAAATACTTGAAATGACTTTTAAAAATATTTTGTTGAAGATATAGAAATAAAAACATCTCTAAAATTGATGAATTTCTTCATAATTTTTATATTCTTTCATTTGATTTTTTTTTTTTTTTTTTTTTTTTTTGTGTGTTTATGTTTTCTTATCTAAAGAAAAAAAAATAATTTTTTACTAAACTATCTGTCTTTAGAATTATTAAACTATTTCCCTTTCGGATGTTCTGTCTAATTTCTCTAATCTGGAACGCAGTTGTTTAATCTGGAGCCATTCCTTCCCGCTTACCATTATAAGAAATGAAGCAATGAAATATTTCCAGCTTATTATATGTCCATTAGCTAAGAGCACAGATAATTTCGGGAATAAAGAAGGAACAAAATCTGGGTAGTCTGTTGTCGTCAACAAGGAGTGCAGCGTAAGCGTGTGCTGTGGTTAAGCTGTTCTTTTCATTGCATTATCCACCCATCGGAATCGGAGGACTTATTAGAAACCTTCTTCCGCGGAATTAAAGTGTGTGCAATTTTCCATCCATCCTAATCCATTTAACGTAATGGCCCGGGTTGCTGTCGCCGGAGTGCCGCCCATCGCCAAGTCTTTTCCTTTAGCGCAAAGAATTCACTTATAGAGATCACGTTGACTTACGGAAAGATCGCCAAAATATGAAACATTGACGTTATCTTCCATGCATTAATTGTTCATTTTTTATTAAGAAATTATAGTTGAAAAGATTATTGTTACTTTGTTAAAAAATTGTAGTTGAAAAGATGATTTAAAATTAGATTACGTTTTCATTAATTTTCAGTTTTTTTTATTATTATTTGTTTGATTCATAGCTTTCGATCTCTGGCGTTCGGTGCCACATGTTTCAGGTTTGAGTACCGGCGGTGTCATGAATGTTTGTAGTGGTTCGGAATCCACTTTAAACCATAGGTCCTCGTCTAATATGACTGTAGAGCTTTGTGCATAAGGCTGATAATTCTATCCCGTAAAAAAGAAAGCATCTCCTGTCTCGAAATTTGCCAATAGGCAAAAGGCCTTGGTCCAACATGGTGGCTGTCACGCCATTGAAGAAGAAGAAGAAAAAAAACTTGCGAATAGCTAAGCGAAAAATGATTTTTAAACTTTTATTGATCCAGTTTTAAAATTTCATTAGTTTCTATTTTTTTATTTGTAAATATTTATGACTGAAAGAATTTGTTCATAAGTATATTTATCGGTTCAAAAAGGCTTACGCATTTTAATACATTGGCAAATAAGGATTTATTGTTGCTTTTATCAAATACGATGATTGATGTTTAAGAATTAATCATTGAATTTATTTTGAAGCTTTCTCATCATTTTGCATGTTAATGAATCTGAGCTGTTGTGATTAAGGAGCATTTTTGTAAAAATTATAAAAAGAATTAATCCGAATGTTATATAAAAATAATGTTATCATAAAAACGTTAGGTAGGCCATAGCAAATCAATGGAGGCCCATGATTTACGTTCACATCCCTACTTCAAACAATTATACTCTATTTCAAATTTCTTAGAAATTTGTACTGAAATTATGTAGAATATGCTATTCATTTTTTCAGATTATTATTTATGTATCAGAAGGTTTCAAATAATTTATTATAATTAATTAGCTTGTAAAAGGGGCATTTAAAAAAAAATCAAATATTTTTATTTGAACATCCGTCGACCACTAATAGTTGCCTCAAATACCACCGATGGATAATGAAGAGATGGCATTAATGAATTCCCCCAGAAGGTAGGGAGACTTTTAGAGATAACTACCCTGCATTTAAATGTTGAATGGGATAAAAACCGGAAAATTCCCATCAAAACCATCGATGTGGGCCATTTTACACTCGTTGCCATAATCGACATCGAGTTTCTTCGTTTTTTAACGTTGTGACTGCAACAGCTGCCACTAGTGAAATCAAACCTGAACCATCCTGCACACCTATGGGCCACAAATCGAGCAAACCAATATATTGTAACGTTACTAAATTGCAAATGAAAAAAGACCCTTTTAAATCTTCTAAATTAATACATAGATAACAATGTTTATTAAATAAAAATATTTTAGTATATTTATACTACTCTGAGATATAAATATACTAGTAATAATGTAATATCAATGTAAATGTTTCCGTACAATAATATGACTGTGTTTAAATTATTTTACTTCTATCTCTTTAATTTTAATTTCTCTAAATGTAATAAAGATTTATTTCCACTGCTATGAATATCATTCTTTTATATATATCATTCAATGGGAATAACATTTCCCAGCCAAGTGCGATAGATCGCCAAAAATGAGCAACCGCAACTCCCTTTAGATTTGATCTCTATTCCTTAGAAATAATAATCAGCAGATGAAAAGGGACCCAAAAAGCTTAACTGCCTTCCAGGATCAACTCCTTGTCGACAAGACATGGAGGGAAGAAAGCTCCCCCTGGAGAATTTATATCGCTTAGCTCTATTGGAGGAGTGTTTCAACCAGTCCGAAACCGAAAATCGCTATTTTATTGATTGGGATTATCTTTTTCACGAATATTTGAATGCCACTGCCATTGTTAGGACTTTTAAGTGAGTGAGCTTTGTGTTTTAATAATGCAATGGATTTGATTAAAATGTTGAACCGGTTTCTTGAAAGTAGTTATTTATAAATTTTTGGTGTTTTTATTGTAGAGTAGGTTGGTTGTCCATGCTGTTCGGATGGGATATATATATTTTCATTTTCATGTCGCATGGAAGTAAATTCGGAAAACTCCCACCAAGTAGCCTGATTTTTAGTGCAAGACACTTTACTCATATTATCACAATCACCATCGAGTTTGCTCATTTCTGAAAGCAGTGATTGCAATGAACGTTACTATAAAAATTAACTTTTAATAATAAATGGTTTTATGCTTTTATTTTATTAAACTGTAAAAATTGGAAGTAAAATAAACATGGACATTAATAATAATATAAGCATAAATATAAATTAAAATAGACTTTTTTTAATGACATTGAATTTAAATTTGCATTCACTAATTGTACACGTTACCTGTGGTTCATAAGTCTAGTATAAGTTGAATTTTTAACTTTTAGAAGATGGTATAATTACATTTATTTATTTATTTAATAATTTCTATAGTTATTTTTGTTTCTATTTTTTTTTCAGTTTCACAATCAAACAAATAAACGAAAAGCATTTGTTTCTAAATATTAATTTTTTTTAATGATTGTTTTTTTTTAATAAATTTGTATTTAACAATTTAAATGATATAAAATATTTTTTATTCAGTATTTGTGGCTTAATATTGGCCTATACCCATCTGAGAGCATGATATTTTCTTACGAAATATAATCTGAAAGCTATAAAAAACTTATTTTCATTTACATTTTTTTTTAAAAGAGGGAATCGACAATGCCATTTTCTTTTCCTACATTTGTTTTTATCGCCCTTCTAATTCTTGTCAAATTTTTGTTTACATTTTTTATTCATATATAAATCATTGATATTGATAAAAGGAAGAAAATATTTTATAATATAATTTCTATATTAATACGTAATGCAAACGTTAAAAGATTGTATCATTTCTAAACCTTAATTTTACCAGTCAATGATACAAGTGAAATAGCAAATGTGTGTATTAAACACCGATCGAATCAAATAATTCTTTTAAATTCGTTTAAAGAATACAACATTTAAAATTAAAAAAAAAAAAAAAAAAAAAGAAGGAAAAGAAATCAGAGTTGCATCTTCATCTTAAAACTCAGAATGAAACTTAAAAAGCTGCATAGTTTCGTATTCATTGGTTTTCGCTCGGTATTCCACCCCGCTCTATTTAAAGTAAATCTTAACATGCGTCCGAAATTGCGTATTCAGCCCACAGCCACGTAATTCAGAGACTATGTATGGCAAGAAAGGCGAATTTGCGTAGGATGCTTTTTTTTCCCTTCCTTCCTTCAGGTTTACAATTCAGTGTAGCCTCATAAAGACAGACTAGTACATGCCGGTGGTCCCCATTCATCTTTGAGGCAAACAATGCATCCCCTTAGAGTGTGCACACACACATACAGACACACATACAAGAAGGCAGAAATAAAAATCAGTCCCAATGATTGCGAACTGAGGAAGAAACTATCGAAGTACAACAGAGACAAAATCAGCGACTAGCGTTAAGCGACTTTTTGCAGCGACGAGGGGGTGGGGGTGGTTCGAGAATTCGAGAGTGGCATACGAAAAAAACCTGGATGGGGGTGTCCCTAGTGGCCCTAACTAGATCAGATGCTTCGCACTGGGTGGAGGGGGTGGTAAGGGTGGTGCGGAACGTACTTTCCCACTGAATCGAATTTGGAGCGGAGGGTCTTCTCTCTTTTACTCTTCATCGGGCCTGGTTGGTGGTGGTGGTGACTGGTAGAATGGGAAGATGCGTGGCGAATTGGCCTGGATAAAGGGTGGGGTACACCAAAAGGAACAGAAACGTGACTTCCGTGCGGAAAGAGCTCGAGGCACAAATAAGAGTGCGGTCGAACTTTACTCCTACAATGATCTTCCTTCCTTTTCTTTCTTTTTTTTTCCTCTACGTTTTTGTATTTTTGGTCTGTTTTATTTTTAGGTTGTTTTTTTTTTTTTTTTTTTTCATTTGTTTTGGTTTTTATTTTTATTTTTTTATTTTTTTCTTCTTCTTTTCATTGTCGTTTTACCAAAGAGGGATGAAACTCTCTTAAGATTTGGGATAGTTGAACAAATGATATTTAGGAAGCTTTTTTTTTACACCTTTTATTTTTGCTATAAGTCGTTTGAGAGGAGAGATTGGCTTTGATATTGATGAGTGACTGTGTATTTTTTTCTTTTAATATTATTGAAGGTAACTGAAGAATTATTATGTAAAATAGTAACCATGTTATTGTCATGTTATCATGTAAATTTCTAATCGAATTTTCAAAATTCCAGTATAACTAATGCATGTGTATCTAAAATTGCTTTGAACGGAATGCTATGGAGGCAGAACATAATAACCATATAGACCATAATAACCATAGCTTGAATAACCATATACATAATAAATACATAAATAACTAATAAATACATAATAAATAACCTTATGCCATTGCAAAATGTATGTATGAAATTTGCATGCTGTTACATGCATAACTAAAATATTTATTTAATTTTATATAATTTTTAAAAATTTTTAAATCCTCCAATTTAAAATTTTTTAATAATTACAATTATAATTCAAGTGTAGATAAATATGATCTTCACAGCAAAAGGTTTATGTATATAATTAATCATCATCATCATCATCATCATGCCGGCCATGTTTCAGCTGGCAATGGACCATGGACATTTACACAGCACTTCCCCAAACTTCATTATCCTTTTTTTTTTCATTCACTTTTCATTGCCTCCCTGATTTTTCTACATTTGTGCCTAGGTCTTCGAAGATTTCTATAAATTTCCTTTTAAATTTTCTCTATCATTCTATTTCCATCCATATGTGCATTAAATGATACGCTCGAAGCAGAAATTTAAAGAACTAGTGTTGATTTATTTTAAAAGTAGTTTAACTTGAATATATACTATCAAATCATCAAATTGTTTTAAACACCAAATATACAATTCTGTGCAGTGTTGATTTGAGCTAGAATCACCGTAATACCATATTACAAACGAAAACTGTTCGTGGAAACAAGTAATAACTTTATGCCAATGCACCAGAAACTGAACATCCATTTCCAATAATATTTGTCACTTCCGAATGCGAGAAATTAGCCGCATTGTCAAACGATTTATCCCCCGCGCTCCAAACGTTTTCCCGTATCCGAGGAAGCATCATTTTCGTTGCCATGCCAACGGGATGCGGAGGAGGCTTAATGGCTGGAACGCTCCGGTTAATGAGCCTTAAACTCCATTCACACTTCATCCTCTCGATTCGATCCGACGACCACCGAACCAGAACCCGAAACGGACCGAACAAATTATCGCAAATGGTAATCACTCCCCCTCCCTCATTCTCTACTTACCCACTCCCCCTCTAGTTGTGTTTACCTTCCTATAACTTTATTTTTAGTTTTTCCTCGAGAAATTTTTCACTCTTTCTATTTCCCCAACTTCGCGATCATTTTCCGTAATACATTTAATGGATTTTAAAAACTGGTGGGGGAAAGGTTCGCTTTGTTTTCTTTTTTTTTTTTTTTTTTTTTTTTTTCGTTCTTTTTCGAACAAAAAGAACGTGTTTGTGCTTGTGTATTCGCCTGCTCATTTTTTCCATCATCCCCCTAGGATCTAATTGCGATAAGGTAAACTGTGGAGAGGAAGAGAAGGTGGAAAAAATTTTCTTCCGTCAGGAATATTACGCCTCATTCCATCTCTATTAAATAGAATTTCTGTATTTCAAAAGGAAAAAGGGAAGTGTTCTTTTTTGCTGTTCTGCTCTCCGAGAATTTTCTGGCGATTTTTGTTTCTTGTTGAGCAAAAAGGAATGTAAATAAGTAATTAGTGTATTTAAACACTTATGCCTTTCGAATATTTGATTTTCCTGTTTGGATTTCTATTACCACTTTATTTAGTTGTGTTTGTTTTTCTTTTTCTTTTCTGGAAAATTTTGCAGTCGTTGTCTTTTTAGCGGGTTGTGAATTCTTTTGAATGTGCGGTACAATAAATACGGAGTGACTGAATCTTTTGCTCATGTAGCACTGTGGAAACTTTTTTGATCAAAAATTCTTTGTTCGGGATATTGATATTTTAAATGGCTTTCTTAATATTTTTTTTATATTGTTGAATTATTTATTGTAATTTATATTATATAATTATGTTGCTTTTAATTTAGAGTAATTGAAATTTATGTATTTTCAAAATTTTTAAAAGTATATAAATATTTGGCATTACAGTGTATGATAAAAAAATTGCTTACATATAAAGACTAATTTAGCTAATTAAGAAATATACATGATTTAGTATATTAAGTATATATTTAAAAAATGTGAAGATTTATTTTATTCTAAGTCATATGTCTTTTGGAAAATATAATTTTTAATATTTTGTCGTACATTCTTTCTTCTGTTACACTCTAAAATTATATCCTTTATTTGATCTATTTTTTTATTTATTTCTAAATTGTTTATTTTAGTTGTATTCATTTTAAAATAAAGTTCTTACATAAAAAGTTTTATAAATAATTTCTTAAAGATTGATTTTAATATTATTATTGTTATAAATACTAATTTAGCTAATTAAGAAATATACATGATTTATTAAATTAACTATGTATTTAAAAATTTGAGGGGGCTATTTTATTCAAATTCATTTTTATTGAAAAATATAATTTGAATATTTTGTCGTATACTCTTTCAATTGTTACATCCTAAAATTATATGCATTATTTGATCTTTTATTTATTTATTTATTCGATTGTTTGTTTTAGGTAGTTTTATTTTAAAATAAAGAAAATATTCAATATAGAAAATTTATCTAATAAAATGTTCAATATTTTTTTCAGTTGATATTTGTAAAAATAATTGATGTAATTTTTAATTTTAAAAAATATTTTTAATTTTCAAATATTAAAAAAATTTTAATTTATTGTTCAAAAATAAATATATCATTTTTAAATCAGGCACAGATTCATTCAGTAATATGCAGCTTTTTATTAAACATTTTAATAATTTATGTAAAAATATCAACAAATGATAAAATGACAAATAGTGTTAAAAGATATAGTAATAATTCAAAAACAATTAATGTTAAACGATATAGTAATAATTCGAAAACAATTAGTGTTAAAAGATATAGTAATAATACAAAAACAATTTTGGTGTTAAAAGATATAGTAATAATTGAAAAACAGTTTTTATGCGAATCAATGTGTTTATTTTTATTCAATTTGTTCTTTTCTACGATGTCATAATGAGATTTTTTTCTACTCTTTAGCTGCATATTTTATAGTATCTGACAAATAGTACTCATTAAATGGAATTTTTGATTACTTTTTGAATTAACCATTTCTTGTTCATTTTTTTCAGACTGAAATTGCCAAACGACTAAATGCCATCATCGCTCAAATTGTACCGTTCCTATCTCAAGAAGTAAGTTAAATTCTTGATATATTTTTCAATCATGTTCATTAGCAGGACTGCCTTAAGATATGTCAAATTTACTTTCAAAAATCAAGTAGATTTTTTGAAAAACTTTAGATTTTGATAATAAAAAAAAATTTTAATCTGATTCAACTGTAGTTTAATTTTTAAAAAACCACAAAAATACCTATACAATAGAATTTTTTTTTTTTTTAGAACATTTTTTATGCAAACTAGAATTTCTTCCAAAATATAAATCCAACTATCTCAAAATATAACCAAATATTCAACCCGCTGGCTCTCATTGTCTAATGACAGATATTGTTTCAAAAATTTGTAGGATTTCCAGAAACACGTTTAGTTTCAATCTAATTAGTTCTGGATGTTGTTAATTCATGCATTAAAATGCTTAAACCCATTTGTATAAACATATATTTGTAAACAATCATTTTCAGCCAAAATTATTAAAAAATAAATCTATAGAAAACCATTTATCTTAGCACTCTTGTGTTGTTCAAAACATCGAAGCAATGTTATTTTTATTAGATATCAATGTAGTTGTATACTTTTCCAAAACATTTGGGGCTTTTGTATTGTCTTAAAATATCGTGTGGCATGTGGTCTTTAAAAGTCTGTGCATTCTTGATCTAGATCTTTTATAAGTAAACTTAAAAGAAAACTTTCTGAAATATAATTTCTTGGAATGATTTCCTCATTTTTCTCTTCAAATTATAACAAATGTTTTTCTTGATAACCACATTCTCTGCTTTTTTTTTAATAACCATAGTATATCTACATATAACTTGAAAATATCTTTTCAAGTTATATGTAAATATGCTTAATTCTACTTGCAACTTGCTGCTATTATTATGTCAGCACTTTGCATCATTCGCGTGTCAGATCTCAGATAAAAATTCGTGTTCTCCTTTTTGTTGTTGCTTCTACATTTCAGAAGTGGTATTTTTATTGAGATAATTTTCTCAAAATGTCGAATTTTACAGACTTAGAATTTTAATACTTAGAATTGTGATAATGAACTCGTAATAGAATTATTTTAAACTTCGAAACCAAGCAAAAAGCTAATGAAACTGTAGAACAGGAAACCTTTGAAAGAGAAGCAGTATGACAATATGAATTGATGATAAGCAGAGGCAGTTGAAAGAGAAGTATTACTGATATTTTTAGATAAAGACAAAAATATTAAGAGAAAAAAAAGATATAAATAATATAAATATATAATATAAAAAGATAAAAATTAAAACCTTGTGAGAATTTTTCAAAAATAAATAAATAAAAAGGTAGGATGAATATTAATAGATAAAGAATAAGGGCAATATTATTTTTTTTTTTTTCCACAAAAACTGATAGGCAAATAGATTGTTGACAAACATGAGGGGCATTATTAAGTTTTTGAATATTTTGAATACATTAAGGAACTATTTCAATAATTTGGGTCTTTAACTGCGGAATTATTCACTACGGTTTACTTATTTTATTTCAACGCATAATATCTTTGACTTATGCTTGCTAATTTAATATAATGCTTAAATTTCTTCCTTAATGCATAAAAGCAAATTTAAAACTCATGTAATAAAATTATGTTAGTTGAAGAATACTGATTTCTTTTCATTTCGACTGTTTGTTAAAACTAGTATCCCCAAGAAATGAGCCACTTTACTCTTGATTGGAGTGGTGGTCAGCATCTCAATACTTTAACATACAGCATTTAAACATTTATTGTGTTTTATGGAAACACATCATCATCATCACGATAGCCCAGAGTGGTCCAGGGCTTTCGTTTGGAGAGATTTCCATGCATTTCTTTAGGTGACAATGGTCCTCCAATTCTTAACCTTCATTACAGCAAAATCTTTTGCAACTACGTTGAATCCATCACAACTTTGGTCGTCCTCTTCCTCTCTGCCCCTGTGACTCTGCCAAAACGAGCCTTTTTTTTACAGTATTTAAATCATTCATTCTAAATACATGAGCAGCAGCCCAGTTTAATCTATTGATCTTAATAAATTGTATAATATCTGGGTCTGTAAAGCATTTATAAATTTCTGCGTTGTACCGACTTTTCCAACAATCACTTTCCTTAACACCTCCAAAAATAGCCCTTAAAATCATCCGCTCAAATATACCCAAATGGGCCTCATCAGATCTTGCCAAAGTCTAGTTATGGAAACACATAAATCGCTTAAATATTCATTTATGTATTAGACATTTTTTATAAAAATCACGAAATTATTATTATTATTATTATTGCATTATTAAAATTATAATTTTCTTAAATTTCTCTTGCTAACATCCATTTTTTAAAGGTCGGAGACAAATTGATAGAAATTGAAAAAAGTTATTTTATAAAACACCGGTGTCTCACAATTCAAGACATGCTGTCCAAAGAAAACTTTATATAATCCTTGTTTATACTGTCCTTTTTTCTTTCCGAACTTCAAATAAAAAGTTCGACTTAGAGAACGAGAGTATATAAATTTCTTATACCTTCCACCTTAGTCATCTATTCGAACAACAACGTAACCGGACATCTAAGGCAACTTTTAACAACCCCTCTGCTCTATTCCAATAATAAAAAAAAAAAATAAATAAATAAAATAAATGGGAGGGAGACACAGCAGCAACAGCAACAACAACAAAAAACCCGGGAGGCCGAACAGTAATTTATTTTTACGAGCATATGTGTATAACTAAGAAAATAATCTCCGACAATCCTATCGGATTGAAACGGAACCTAAACCCGATCCCGGAGTAAAGAAGAAAAAAAAAAAAAACTGGAAAACGAATAAAAAAAACTGGAGAAGGAGGGAAAATAAGGAGCAGCAGTTCCATCCTCGGCAAACAGGTCGAAGTGACACAAGAGAGCATGAGCAGCTTAAAGGAGGAGAAAATATTCTTTAAGGTTAGATTTCATCGGCGAGTCCGGAGGCTATAGCCAGTCCGGCTTAAACACTGTTTGACCAGGAGCTCGGTCAATATTGGCCTTTGCTCGTATCCAGGATTAAATCCCCCGGACGCTATTACTCTCTGAAGCTCCGGATTAAGTCGCTTTTCTGGCGCGGGACCGATTGATGCGACACTTCCCTTTTCATTAAATGGCCTCTCCAGTTCGCTTTCGTAACTAGGCGAGGGTTTTTTTTTTTTCCTTCTTCTAATATTTTCTTTTTTAGTCCAAAAGAGTGTGCACTAAATCTTATTTATTCTTTTCTTTCTTTATTTTTTTTTTTATTCTGTGGATTGGTTGGATATGAGTTGTAATAGAAAATACGACAATTATTTTGGGTGATCACCGTTGTAATAGGGAGTGTCATTTTATTCTCTATTATGTGGGACATATGTAATCAGCATGCTTAATATTGCGGCATATAATAGATGTACTGTAGCTATAATAGATGTATATTCTCTATTGTAGTATAATAGATGCACGTTTCGGCATACTTAATATCGCAGCTATAATAGATGTATGTTTCAGCATACTTAATATCGCAGCTATAATAGATGTCATGTTTCAGCATGCTTAATATTGGGACATATGTAATCAGCATGCACTTTTAATATTGAAACATACATCAATAGTGCAACTATAATTGATGTATGTTTCATCATACTTAATATCGCAGCTATAGCAGATATATGTTTCATACTTAATATTCAGCTATAATGGACATATGTTTCAGCATACTTAATATTGTAGCATAATTGATGTATGTTTCATAATAGATTCTCTAATTATGTGGAAATTGTAGTTTCAGCGTAATATGTCGTTTCATGTATGTTTCATTTATTCTCTAATATGTGGGACATAATAGCTGCACATTTTAATATTGTTGAAACATACATCAATAGTGTCATTTTATTCTCTATTATGTGGGACATATGTTCAACATACTTAATATTGCGGCATAATAGATGTATAGGAGTCAGCATACTTTATTCTCTATTAATGTATGTTTCAGCATGCTTAATATTGCAGCATATAATAGATGTATGTTTCAGTATACTTAATATTGTAGTCGTAATAGGCGTATGCTTCAGCATACTTAATATCGCAGCTATAATAGATGTATGTTTCAGCATACTTAATATTGTAGCTGTACTTGCTTTTAGATGTATGTTTGCAAACTTAATATTGCAACTATAATAGATATATGTTTCAAGTATACTTAATATTGTAGCTATAATTGATGTATGTTTCAGAATACTTAATATTGTAGATGTAATGGATGTATGTTTCAGCATACTTAATATTGTAGCTGTAATAGATGTATGTTTCAGCAAACTTAATATTGTAACTGCATAGATATATGTTTGGAAATTGTAGTTTCAGCTTAACATGTCTATTTCATGTATGTTTCAGCATACTTAATATTGAAGCTATAATTGATGTATATTTACATAAAAAAGCTACAACACTTACAAAAAAAGTTTTACTAAATTGATGTTTTCCAAACATTCCTAGCCTTCATTTTGATGTATGTTTTATTAAATATATTTTAATTAGATAAATTTATTTTTTATTACAATAAGATTCTCACACTACAGGATAGCACCAAACCTCAAAATTTACTAGCAGGCGCCAGTTCAGCTATTGTAAAAAATTGCTGTTTTAAATTTATTTTCCAAACTAACAAAATTTTATGCTTAAAATAAATTTCAGAGTAAAGGTTTAAAAAAATAAATAAATAAATAAAATGTTTGTATATTAATATTTGGATAAGAATGTTTCTTTATTTACTTAATTTGAATTTTCAATTGATTTATATTTCTAAAATCTTTTAATTTCACGCAGATATTTTCTTAATAAAATGTTTTCCAAAATTAGAAAATTATTTTTGAAATATTTTTATAAAAACTTTAAATACTAAGCTTATTTTTAATTACAGTAAGATTCTCAGACTACTTGGTCAAACCCATGGGACTGTTGCGCGAATGAAGGAGCTATGTTATAAAAATTTTAGTTTTTTCCAAACTAAAAAATGTTTTTATAAATTCTTTCAGATTATTTAAAAAATAAGTAGCTTTAAATAAAATTTTGCAAATTCTAATGGATAAGAATGATTGATTTATTTAGCCAATTTAATTTTCAAGGCGATTTATTTAAAAACATTTTTAATTTTACGCATATATTTTCTTAATAAAATGTTTAAAATTTATTTTTTTTATTTTCTGCAACTAAGCTATAAATTATAAATACTAACTTCATGCTATAAATACATTTTACTTTTTAAATATACACTGAATGGACAAATTTTTATGGACACTTGCATGTTATTTCTATGAATAACGTTATAATAGCTTCTCATTAATTTTAGCAAATAATCTTATTCAAAAAACTATCATTTAAACTTTAAGTTTTTATCGAAAAATCTATTTACTGTTAAAATATGTACTAAAAAATATTTAGGAAATGTATCAAAATTGAGTGGAAAAATAAAGCTTTAATACTTTTTTTAAATATCGGGACTAGAGAGATGTGTGAATATAATTGAGCATTTTCATAAAATAAATAGCATATTGTTGAAGTATATTATTTTAAATCTTGCAAAAATTAATAATCATTCTTAAATGAATATTTAAAATACAAGTGTACTTTCCGGGTTATTCTCAAAAAACATCAAAAGATTTAAATTATCATTATTATTATTCATACAGAGTCTAGAAGATAAATTTTTAACGTTTAATTTATTATTAAATTATGATATTGTAATTATTTTACATGTAAGAAAAATTGTGCCATCGTCTTTAAAAGTAACGTATATAATAAATTGGCTCTGTAATGTTTCCATTCACTTTCTTCTTAAATAGTGTTTATTTATTTTTGTTTTTAAAATTAATAAATAATTTAAAATGCAATAAAGTCAGATGTTTTGCGTCAAACAAGCAAAAAACTTAGAATTTTTTTTTTCTCTAATAGTAATTCATATTCTAATGTTGTAGTGTCGATATTAAGGAAATTTCATTAAAAATTTTTACTGATTGCAAATTTCTTTCTTATTTTTTACATTTTTTTTTTTTCTATATTCAATCCTCTTTAAAAATAACGTAAATAATAAATTGGCTTTTGTAGTGTTTCCATTCATTTTGTCTTAGTATATTTTGTTTTTAAACATTAATTAATAATTTTAAATGCCATAAAGTCGGATCTTTTTCACTAAAAAATCAGCAAACTTAGATTTTTTTTTTTTCTCTAATAGTAATTCAGTATTGTCAGGCTGTAATGAAAATATTAAGGAAATTGCATTAAAAATTTCTACTGATTTTGAATTTCTTAAAACTATATTTAATATTCATTTAGCCTATTATATTCCATTTTTAATTAGTCAATTTATGTGAAGTGAAACGTATAAAACTTTATGCATTACATAAATACAAATACATTTATAATATTCATATAATTCCTAAATTTAATACTGTATGAATAAAAAAAAATTATATATTAATATAGCTGTTTTGTGTTGGGATCTGATGGCCGAGTGCTTAGCAAGTGCTTAGCACTCTGGCGCTTGGTGCAACGGGGTTCGAGTCCCTGGCGGTGCCTAGATGTTTGTAGTGATTCGGGATCCACTTTAAACCATAGGTCCCGTTTTAATATGATTGTTGGGCGTAGGGCTGACATCATCAAAAACATCTCATGTTTCGAAATCTGCCGGTACGCAAACTGCTTTAACCCGCCATAGATGATGCTTATTGTTACTTATTTCTGCTTAATATAAAAGTCTAAATATTATTTAATATGGGTTATTTATATTTAATTCTTTATATGCAACTTTTTCTTAGTTTTCCCTTTTAGTTATATCATTTTTTTTTTTTATACAATTAACTTGTATAATCAAAGTAATTATAAACTCTTATTATAATTCATATTTAATTAACTGCTAAATCATAACAGATATATATTTTGTAAAAATACATGTGAAAGTGTATTTTAAATCTTGAAATGTATATTTATATGATATAAAAGGAATTACAAGCATAGATCTTTATTGCGACACAACTGCAATCTATTGCATCTGCTATTTGCAAATGCATTAAGTGTACTAAATAAAAAAAAAAAGCGCATTACTACATCATCATCAGAATATAATTCTGGATATTTAATTTCTTGCTATGAACAAAGTTCTGCCTGCTGCTGATGATGAAAGTTCCTACTCGGGAACTCCAATATCTCAAACACACATTCCTCCAGCTTTCATATTTCAATTCGAGAAACGATTCCATGTTTAAACGCGCATTTCATTTTAGCGTGCCATCCGATTTATAGTTTTCTCATTTCAACCGCTCTCTTCGATATTATCGGAGGAACACCATTCCTCCTATATCAAAATCCACAAATTCCCTTTCTCTGGGCGTAATCAAAGGATGGGAAAAGGGGGGGTGGTTGTGTGTAGGAGGAGGCGCTTTTCCATCAAGCGTAGCACGCTTGCCGAACGACCACTTGCCCTCTAGGGCCATGGAAACTATGTAGGATAAACATCGTGGCTCTCGAATCTCTTGGGGGTTTCTTTGTGTGGGCCTGCCTAGATTTGTTTGCCCGGAATTCCATATGAATGATCGAGGTTCTCTGGTGGTGGTAGGAGGAAGGAAGAGAGGAGGAGGTTTTAGAAATGGAGAGAGGGAAGGTATCGTTTTAATTCAGCACTTCTGGATGTGCTTGGAAGTCTGGTTGAAATTTGCTTTGTTTGAAGTCAGGTTCGATTGGTGTCTGTCTGTCTGTTGCGGAAATGTTGAAAGGTTGTCCTTTAAAGTGCATTGAGACATATTTAATAAATGTGTCATTTTCACTTTTGAAATTTCAGGATAAAGTGTTCCATGTTTTACTTGAGCATAAGTACTTAGAAAATCCTTGTTGGTTTAATATATACTCAGAGAGAGAGATTATTTAAGAATACTTTTTCCTTTGCCAATGAAACATAGTATCTATTTATCATTCCATTGATAGAAGAATGCCTCTTTATCTAATTCAGGACTTCACATTGTGCTTTGCATTGCCTTAAGCATCGCTTTTATTGAATTCAAGTTGGACTACTGCGGAAATGTGTCTTGTCTGTTACGGAAATGTTAGAGGTTGTTCTTTAAGAAATGCATTGAGACATTTATTTGTCTCAATAAATGTGTCATTTTTCACTTTTGAAATGCATTTTTAGTGTCATTTTCACTAAGGACTAAGTGTTGTATGTTTTACTTAAACATAAGTGCTTAGAAAATCGTTGTTGGTTTAATATATATATATATATATATATATATATATACAGAGAGAGATATTATTTAAGAATACTTTTCCTCTGCCAATGAAATGTTATATCTATGTTTTAGTTATCATAGAAGAATGCCTAATTATCTAATTCAGGACTTCACATTGTGCTTTGCATTGCCTTAAGTATTGCTTTTATTGAATTCAAGTTGGACTACTGCGGAAATATTGAGAAATTATTCTTGTAAGAATTGTGTGGTGAAACTTTTAATTTGACATTCTTCGATTTTTTAGGTATCTAGGGAAAGTATCTTGTGAAGACCTCATTTGGGTATAAAAAATAAACTGGAGTTTTTCTTCCCAGCGTATTCGGAAAGGATTTAATTACATTTTTTATTGATTGGGAAATGCCGAGATCACAACTCGTCGTAAGTTGCTATGGAAAATATACATTTTTCAAATTAATGACTAATTATGGAAGTAAACTAATCCTTCCACAGAAAATTTAAAAGGCCATTTTTTTTTTTTTCATATTACATTTTCGACTTGGCACAATTAAAATTTTTTTATAGAATTCAAGAAAAAATAGTACCAGCTTTCACGAAAAATTGCAAACTTTTATGTATTTTTTTTTAATAATTAAGCAAATAACATTTCGATTTCTTTCATTAATTTGCACAAATAAATATATTACATTTTTCTATTGCGATCAAAAAATATATGTTAGCATGTGCGTATTTTTTAGCTAAAGAAGGGTATAGTTTAATGGATAGATTTATTTATTGGACATTTTTTCCCTAACATTTTTATGAAGCTTTTTGATGTGTACAATATCCATATATTCATTTTAAAATCCTGTGCAGCATTATGTATTTAAAGAATTGATTTTTATTTTTAAATCTAATCTGTAATAAAGAAGTTCAGCTCACTTATTGGTAGTATTAAGTCTAATACATTGTTTATGTGATTGTTGTGTTATGAGAGGCTGATAAAAATAATTTATAAAATTTGAGAAATTGTTTTGTGATAATAATTTTGTTTAAACATAAATGATTAGAAAATTATACTGTTTTTTTTCCCTACGTATTATGAAATAACTTATTTATGTTTTAATTTTTGTTTCATTTGAAGTAATCTGTTAATCTGCAGTCTTGGGGACTAAGCTTAGTAAAATTATTAAAAATTCATAAAGTCAAAAATCTTGTTTTTTTAAAATCCATTTCGACTTTTATTTATTATTTGAAGGCTGCCTTTTTAAGAAATACATTGAGTAATATTTAACATATGGTGTATTTTTACTTTTTAAAATGGTCTGTAATAATAGGGAAGAACTAACATAAATTATTAAAAATTAAATTCCATTTTTTCAATTGATTTTAAAATAGCTTATTTATTTTTCAATCTAATAGTACATAAATACCTTGCAAATTTTCTCAGACCTTGTTCTGAGAAAAATCTGCAGTCTTATTCATTCTTGTTTATAGCTAATTATTAATTGAAAAAAAAAAAAAATTTTTTTTCTTTTATATGTAATGTAATATTTACACTATTTTCTGCTTTTAGTATTTCAAATCGTGAAATAATTATTCAATAAATTATTTACATTTCAAATAAAAATGAAATTTAGAAAATTGTCAATTTTAATAACAAAATATTTGAAAATAATACAACTATCTTTAGTTGAAAAATGAAATAAAATATAACGTTGTAAATTGATTAATTTAAATTTTTATCAGAAATTTATTTAATAAAATTATCAAGTTATCATTTTCTTTTAATAAAAATAATAATACTCCTAATTTTTAAATTTGTAATGATGATAAGAACTTCAATAATATTTTAATAAGCATTTTAGTCAGATTTCAAAAGAAATTTTGGCTTTAAAGTTAATTAAAAACACATATATGAAACTTAATTTAAAATTCTGAATGTATAATACAATTTAATTGCCTTAATTTTTTCTTTCTAAATGCCTAATCTTTAAAAATTTCTTATTATTATAAATAATGTGATTTTCGTACTGCGATGCAACCTTTTAAAAAGCTCGAGATCAATATTTTAATTAATGCTTAATTAATTTCAAATTAGCATTGCAAAATTGAACACTGCTCTATTGAAAAGCTTGTAATTAATATTTCCACGCTTCTAGTAATAAAGATTCTTTTACATTTGTGGCTGAAAAAACCTTAAAGCCACTGCATTTTAAAACCGACCTCGCTTCAAAACTGACACACAAGCAAGTCATTTCAAAGTAAAAATTTTCTAACTGTGAATCTTCATCATCAATAATCAGAAAGCAGGCAGCCCCAAATTCTGACATTAATTTTTCATCAAAGAAAGCTCTTTAAAATTGCCATCTTGCACAAACCATTCTTTCTGAGAGAGAACTGTTTGGCGTCATTAAAATGAGGAAGCTTCCTTTTGCAACTTGCACAATGTCATCCTATTCACTATGCTAATATCTCTCATTAAACTATGCACTACCTGAAATCTTAAAGGATAAAAAGGTTGGCAAAGTCAACATATCTACGGAAATGAAAGCTTAAGGTTGTTTGGGCTGTACGATGCTGTGTGAATAATAATGCCGATTTCTCATCGCTGTAATTCTTGCTCTTTCGGGAAGTTCAAAGAATGTAAATGCAACGCTCGGAATACTATTTAAATTAAATCCCAAAGGTTATATCATCGATAAAACCTGTATTAAATTTGAAAATCCAGATTATTTTCGAATGCCTCTTGTGTTGGGCCTAAGTCTTAATGTCGCTGCTGATGCTGCTTGCAGAAAATGAAATAGATTTTCTGGAGATGGGAATTGTAATTTTTCCTTGTTGAAGAAGCAGCTTATGAGTTCGAAAATTTTAAGCTTTTCGAGGATTTTAGTGAATTTAATTTAAGAAAATGCATTTTTCTTATCATATTACTAGGAAAAGATTGTCATCTCTACTTCGCTTTATTGGAAGTTATTTCCCATTGATTTGAAATAGGCATGTTTGCTCTTTAAACAGGCAAATGATGAATGACGGAGGGTATTAAAAGCTAATATCTTCCTTTTATAGCGACTTATAAGACGTAATAAGTAAATAAACACTGTTTCAAAAAAACGATTGTTCGCTTTGTATGTTTGAGGTCCAATTAAAATATTTGCAATCTTGTAGCAATATATATTATTCTCTGCTTTTGTTAACTAAGTAATTTCTAGGAGAATTATTCTTATTTGTCATTGCTGATTGATTCCTGCAATAAATACAATCTTGTCAAGGATGTATTCGTAAAACATTATAAAACTATTTTTTATCTTCAGCACTGATTCAACACTATTTTTTTAAATTAAGCTGCATTTTTAAATTAAATTTTTGGATATTCAATGTGATTTTTATTTTACTAAAACAATTTGCTCTCTTGTAGCAATATATTATTCTGTGCTTTTTGTTAACTAAGTAATTTCTAGAGAATTATTCTTATTTGTCATTGCTGATTGATTCCTGCAATAAATACAATCTTGTCAAGGATGTATTCGTACATTAAAACTATTTTATCTTCAGCACTGATTCACAGCTGCATTTTTAAAATTAAATTTTGGGATATTCAATGATTTTTATATTTACTAAAACATTTGCTCTCTTGTAGCAATATATTATTCTCTGCTTTTTGTTAACTAAGTAATTTCTAGGAGAATTATTCTTATTTGCCATTGCTGATTGAATCCTGCAATAAATACAATGTTGTCAAATATGTATTCGTACATTAAAACTATTTTATCTTCAGCACTGATTCACAGCTGCATTTTTAAATTAAATTTTGTGATATTCAATGTGATTTTATTTTACTAAAACATTTGCTCTCTGTGCAATATATTATTCTCTGCTTTTTTTGTTAACTAAGCTTATTTCTAAGAAAATTATTCTTATTTGCCACTGCTATTGATAGAATATTGCAATAAATACAATGTTGTCAAATATGTATTTGTGTATTAAAACTATTTTTATTTTCAGCACTATTTAACTTATTTAATTATTCTTACTGCACTATTTATTGCATTTTAAATTAAATTTCTCAGAAATTCAATGTAATTTTTATATTTACAACTTTCTAAGCTAATAATAGAACTTTGTTAATTTTAATAAATGATCACTAAAAATACATTCACTGAAAATATATATTGATGATGGGTATGTTTCTGAACGTCCTAAAATCGCAAAACGTTTAAATCCTTAGAAACATTAGTAAAAAAAATGAACTAAAGAGAAATTCATAATTGATATACATCGAATCAAACCTATAGAAATAGAAATCAGAAAAACAAATTTAGAAAATCAATAATGGTATATATATATATATATATTTATTTATACTGTTTTTGTTTTGTTTTAGTTTGCTTGAATTAAAAATATTAATAGTGCTCTTGCATTTTTCAACAGATTTTATTTTAGATTTGTGATTTATATTAACAATAATCATTTCTGAGACATCTCTCTTATCAATAATTATTTCTGAGACAATTGTTAATACCTACCTATGAAAACCAAAAATTGTTTTCTAAAAAAACAAAATCTCTTAAAAGGTATTATCTTAAAGTCACAATTATTGGTATTTTAAAAAATATGTAGAAATATATTTCCATTTATTAAAAGAACTGAAATGTAAATTTTGTTCAAAACTAGTATACGTGATAATTTTTTTTTTATTTTTTGGTATATGAAAAAGAAACTAATTATCAACTCATTTATTATGTTTACATCATTGAACTACACTACATGTCCATAAATTATGGATAATTCAGAATCACACAGAAATTGAACTCTAAAAAAAAATTTCACCTGTAGAATTATCACACACATCTTGAAGAAGAATATGCAAATTACAGGAAACCACCAGATGGCGCGGATAGTACGTCACAATGACGAGAGTGTAAGAGAGGGGCATATATGAATGGTGGCAAAGAAGTAAAATTGTTCACAAGCGCTTTAAAAGCCTTTCAGTGCAATAACCGCATAGTTATGGCACAAAGGAAGCATTTGATGATTTTTTACGTGGTAGAATTATTTGAGGACTGGGAATGTGGACATACCCAGCTGGAAGTATCCGAGGAACTTGAATCGCCCAGAGTGTCATCTCCAGGCTTTGGCAATGATTCAAGATGAGATTGGAGTAAGATGATCGCCCCCGAGTTACAACACTGAATGAGGAGCATTTAGCATGTTACAAAAGAAACAGGTCGCCCCATCGAGTTACTCTTCAGCTACCGGTATGATACAGTTTCAAGGCAGACCGTGCATGCCAAGGACGCTTCTTCAGGGACACATTGGTCTATAAGCTCGTAGTCCTGATGTGTTCCACTTATCGCAAACTCACTGTCGCCTGCGATTAACCTGAAGTAGAGAGTATGCATTGTGGAATACCGCAACAGTGGTCTGGTGATGTTTTCCCGACGAGTCCAGGTTAGTTTGCCGTCTGATTCTCGCCGGATCTCATATATGGAGAGCGCCAGGTACCCGTTACCACCAAGAGAACACCATTGAACCACACCGTTATGGTGGTGCAGGATGTTCGTTTGGGGAGGGAATTATTCTTGGTTCCAGAACTGACCTGCATGTTCAGAGTGTAACGATGACAGGCCACATCTATCGGGATGTCATTCTGGAACAACATGTACGTTTGTTTCGGGGCGCCATGGGTGCTGAATTTCTGTTTATGGATGACAACGCCCGTCCTCACCGTGCAAACATTGTAGACGAATGCCTTCAATTGGAGGATATCACCCGTATGGATTGGCCAGCATACTCACCGGACTTGAATCCAATAGAGCATGTGTGGGATGATGCTTGGCCGACGAATTGCAGCCCGTCAACCCCCTCCCACCTGTCAACCGGAACTTTGCAGGGCATTGCTTGATGAGTGGTGTAATATTCCCCAAGATCAGATTGATAATTTGATACTCAGCATGCCTAGGCGTTGTAAGGCCTGTGCTGCATCGTCCGGGAGACATACTCCATATTAACCATCATACTAACCATGTTATACTGTTTTTTGTA